>BPLR01017466.1:0-163364 GCA_021605095.1 Caerostris extrusa
CAAGCTTCAACTAATTTTAAATTTTTTCGTTTTTTGAAATAAACTGATCTTTAAAAATATTTCAGTTGAAAACTATATGAAACACCAACACTAAATAAACAGTTTTTATGTAGTTTAATTTATAGATGGCATTATTACATGATTGAATTTAAAAAGACATTTGAAATATCAGTGAATCCTTTTGTCTAGTCATAATGTTTTTTAAAGAACAAATTTTATTACAGTTTATTTTTTTACTAAAGTATCTAATTACAGTTTAAAACATTTTGAACAATGCATAATTTATTAGAAGCCAGTCAGTTGCATTTTTAAATGATTTAATTGTGGGTTTTCTTTATTTATGAGGAATTAATTAAATTGTCTTCAAAAAGTATCATTTTATTTCCAGGATGAACCTGGCATGCAATTGGTTTATTGTAACTTTTAATTTTCAAATTTCAATTCATCCAGTTGATGAAGATTGTTTATTTAAGAATAACTAAGTTGTGTAAAATATAATTTGAATTATAATGTTTTTTATTATGTGCTTACTAACTATGCCATACTATAGTTCGACCACTGATTGCGGTGAAAACAAAGAAAAAGGTTATTTCGAAGATGTTTTATTACAGTTAAAATAATTTTTATTATTAATTAAAATTTCAAATTCCATTGTATTAAAAGAAAACAAAAAATTTCCCACTAAATATTAAATTTTTTTCTTTTAAAATGCTGCACAGTTTTAAAAGAAAAAAATTTAATATTTAGTGGGAAATTTTTTGTTTTTTTAATATGTTTGACTGATACCATAATAAGTAATTAATGCATCCATCTCCACTTTTAAAGTGAATGTTTGCCTTTCAATACAATTGGTGTTTGGACTATTGGTGTATTAATCACATTTTATAACATTTTCATTTTTTTTTTCTAATATTCTGCAATTAATTTTAAAATTTTTTTATTGTAAAATTGCAAAATAGGGGCTGGGATTTGGCGTCAAAAATTGTTTTTGCCAAAGTGGTACAAGAAACGGGTTGCAATTGTAAGTGTAGGGAATTGCAAACAGTTAAAGAAGTCCATGTTATCATATTTGGCTACTTATCGCCCAGTTGGCGCCACAACAAAGTTACCAAATCCCAACGGCTCCTATTTTACAATTTGGCCTTTACTTTCACTTATAAGCTGTTAGAAAAATATTTTAAATATTTTTGTAATCTTCTACTAAAACATATCGGAATGCAACTTGGACATATCTTTAAATAATATACCATATCAATATATTAAATCTTAAAAAATGTGTGCATTTTTGTAAATGTACTTATACACAGACATGCTCAGCATCAATATTTCTGTCTTTTTCGTAATGGTATCTGTGTTAGTTTTAATGAATTTAAAATTTAAAAAATGTATTCTGTATATACTCTGCATTTAAGCATCAAAATATAGGCATGATTAAATAATAATTGTCATCATTCATGCTTACAAGGAGCTTCATCTTTCAGTTATTTATTGAACATACTGTGTTTTGTACCCAGTGATTTGTAAATACTTTTTTTTTCTAATTTGTATCATTTTAAATGTGTCTTCTTTATAATCATTAGAAGTACTGCTTTCTTATTATGCTGTTGTTTTAATTGTTACCTAAATCGTGCGTTTTTGAAACCATTTGAAAGTTTATATTCATTATGTTAGGAAAATAAATTGTCTAATATCATCGGTTGTGCTTGAAATATGAAATCGAATAAAGATTATATACTTGTGTAAAACTGTGTTTTTGTTTTTCTTTGAAGTTTTTATTGATTAACTTTATATTTATAACATATATTATTTATGCATCCAATTCACAAAGTTTTCAGTGCAGATATCTTCTTAAATATAATACAAAAATATATTTAAATATCTATTAAAATTAAATTTTTTTTTGTACAAAAATTCATGAAAATACCTGTTTATTAGTAAGAGTTCAAAATAATTCCACATATATTATTAAAAAAAGCTCTATGCAGCTCGATGAGAAAATGTGAAAAAAATGCAGCTTAACAACTGAATTTTTCGAAATATCAATCGTGAAATGCATTAAACTGAGTAAAAGGGTATTATTATATACATATGCTGCAAGGCTGGACACTGCTGCTATCAAAAGTCGAAATTTTAAGTACAATCGAAAAACCAATAGTCTTGAAGCTTGATCCTTTAATTTTTTGTTGTTATTAATGACCATCAGTGGACTCACAAACAGCCCAGGGTAATAAAGGCAAGACTTTTAGGCGTAACTGTCCCATGTTTTCTTGTAGAATGGGAGAAAAATTCCACCAGGTATCTGATGGTCAACGCGAGACGCTTACACTTGGCTGGCATAATATGGCCAAATCTTCTAATTTTTGAAAACGGTAAATGTGAGGGTTCCCTTACATGATTCGAACTTGATGTTTCTTGTACATTAGCTAAGCATCAATGAATAGCACCCTATTCAGCTTGATCCCCCACCCCCTTTTTGTGATATATCAATGGGCTTCCTGTGCTACTTAGCATGCTGAGCTTGGATGAGTTATATAATAGAAAACTCGTAAAACTCCCATCAAGGCATATGAGACGCTTAATACACATTGCCACCACCATCGAATTTTCTCGTTTCTGAAAGCAGCAACTGCAACAGATGTAAAGTAAGTAAGTTGTATACTTTATCACTGGGGGGCGAGTAGGGAGCTTACATTATTAGCGTTATTTATTCCGTCACTGAATTGCAGGTCTAGCTCGGGAGGCAACTAGAGGCGCGAGCAATGCGTCTGAAGACAGCGAAAATTGACGAGTGTGGTTAACCAAAAAGAGAATGGCCACCAACACAAATCATGAAAATTGTTGGGATAATTTTCTTGTAGAACACGAAAAATGAAAAAACACGAGGAAATTCAGTTCACGAAATTAGATGGGAGAAGTGTGAAAGAAGGCAGAGTTGATAATACGTTAATACTTACTTAGTGCAGCAACTGAATTTGAAAAGTAAAGATCGGGAAATCGTAGAAACGAATTAAAAGGTTGGTATTATATATATAAACTCATGTTTGTGAAAATTGCAACACCATGAAGGAATCGTCATAATTGAATGAAATTTAATATACAGTTGAGTGGTAGTGGTACAAATAAATGATTAAATGTTCAAAGCAAACAAACAATAACAAGAGATCGGAATCAGTATTTTGTGTAGCCACCACGCGCCGCATTAAGTGCTGCTACACGACGTGGCATGGAGTCAAACAAAGTTTTGAATGTCTGCCTGAGGAAAGAGCATTCCATATTGTTTGTATGCGCACCCAAAAGTTCGTCTGCAGAAGCAACAGGACGAGGATCACGAGCGAGACGCCGACCAACGAATTTCCCCACACATGTTCAATCGGCGACATATCCGGGGAATACGCAGGCCAAGGAAGAAGCTGTACCTGCCGCGTTGCAAAGAAGGATTGAACAGTCCTAGCGATATGAGGGCGAGCATTGTCCTGTTGAAATACAGCGCCTGGCAAGCTTTGAAGGAAGGAACAGCTTGGGGCTGTAGAACTTCACTGATGTACCGGTTGCTGTTCAGATTGCCCACAATTCTTAGCAATTGAGATCGTCCATGATATGCTATGGCACCCCAGACCATAACTCCGGGTGTTCGTCCACTGTGGCGTTCGATAATGCACTCCGGAAGGTGGCGTTCACCGGCATAGCGTCTGACACGAATGCGGCCATCATGGTACCGCAAATGAAAGCGGGATTCGTAAGAAAACACGACATGCTGCCAATCAGCACGCCAGTCTCTATGCTGAGCGGCCCATTGTAGCCGCAGGCGGCGATGGTTTAGCGTGAGAGGATCCTGTATAAAGGAGTCCTTGCGTGCTGTCCACGCTGCAGCAGACGTCTACGAATGGATGAAGCACACATTGAAACACCTGTAGCTATTGACCACTGTGCTGCCAATTGTCTAGGAGAAAGCTGTACGGTCCGTCAGCGCCATGCGGACCAGGTGTCTATCATCGCGAGCTGACGTCCCATTTCGGGGTCCACTCCCGGATTTCCGAGTTGTCCGACACTCGTCCGTTCCACAGCTTCCAAAGACGCATCACTGTGCTGCTGTTGCGCTGCACACGAGCGGCTACTGCACGATGAGACAATCCAGCTTCAAGAAGGCCGATGATTCTCCCCCGTTCAAACTCTGTAAGTTGTTCAAATCTCGCTCTCTTTCGTCGAAGAGGCATAAGTAACGATTGAACTAACGTTTACCACTAGCAGATAACCACCGATAACCATACACGCCTCGCTGCAGCCGTCTATTTATTCGGATCCATCCACCGTTCAGAGGGCGCTGCTCAGCATACGCATGCGCTACAGATTTGAAATTCTAATCATTTGCATATCATGTGCTAATTTGCTTTTCCTGAAAATTTCGAGCTCACTCTCGTAAGTCCTTCATGGTGTTGCAATTTTCACAAACATAGTTTATATATATTGTTTAATACTTATATTTTTATTTTAAGAAATATATCGTAGAATTTGTTCATTCTTATTTTATGTTCTTAAATCCTTTTTCTCTCCCTTTCTTATTTGTTGCTCTTTTTGTATTGATGCGCATTTTAAATTCATTGTTTCTTTGTTATTTTAAGGTTTAGTTATTGATTTGTTTGTTATTTAATTCTGTAAATCTCATGTGATATTTTGTGATGCACGAAAATTGTTTGCAATTTTCAGTATAAGTTACGCTAAAAAGTTCTTCAGCTTTCAATGGTAATATTAATAAAATATTCTAGAACTAAATATTTTGCTAATGTTGAATTCAAAGATGAAATCGGTTCCGAAAAATGTTCAAACATATAAATCTAACTTTTTTTTTATAGTTTTGAAGTAATTTTTAGTATTTGCTAAAAGTTTTGTGATTAAAAGAAGCATTCTTAATGTCATTTCAAAAAACCGGCAATACTCCATAATATCAGCGATTTATATAAAAAGCAAGAAGCTGTTATGATAAAATGAGAAAGCATGCAGGATTAGTAGGGTTGGTACTACAATCGTGTTTAAGGTGAAAATCGGCAAGATAAACTTGCAGTATGAAAGTATTTCCGTTTTCTATCAGGTTTTAGTAAAATACAAACGTTCCAGATGCTAGGCCTGAAGGTGTTCGTAATAAATTGTGACAGCACAATGTGGATGCAGTGTAACAAACCTTCTATGTTGAATCTTGATTCACTGTATATCTCTTTTTCCAGTAGCGGGTGACAACGTAGCCGGTCTTTTGACAACGTAGTCTGTAAGACATTTAAATGGGTTTGAGAGGAGGTCTTCAAACCTCAGAAATTTTCATTTTTAAAAGTAGTGCCAGCAGAAACTGAAATTAACTCACTGAAATGGTAGTTTCATTGTAAAGTGTCGAACAAATTTCGAGTGTATTGGGACCGAAATGCCTAAAAGCATAAACAATTCCATAATGAAGAAATAAAGTGGGAATAGGGAAATATGGAAATGAAATATGAATTTCTATAAAAGAGCATTAAAAAATTGTTTTCAATTAGAGAGTATTTTTGAAATTTTAACGTTAAACAAAAACATATGGAGAAGAAACTCTTGCGGCTTGCCTTTGAGGTAAAATTAATTTAAATGAAGTGTAATAATGATTTTAAAACATATTTTTAAAAATTTAAACATTTGTTAAATAATTATTATTTTATTTGTTTTTATTCATATTCCATTTTTATTAAGTTGGTTAACAAATTTGTTTTTCAATAATTATAAAAAAACAGTATGTAACCCCGCAGTCCTTTAGACTGTCGAATTTTTAATGTAGTCACAGATCTTGTTCCCGCTGTCCGAAAATTAGATACTAGCTGTGAGGTTCTTAGAAGTATTTCTAATGCAACTATCAACGAGCTATACCCCGGATTGGAGTGGTTGAGAATCTATACCGATGGCTCCTGGATGGAACAGCGAATAAATGCCGGGGCAGGAGTTTTCTGCGACCTTTTTCCTGTCTATGCTCCTGCCGGCTGTTTTGCATCTGCTTACGACGGTGGAGTCGAAGCTTTACGTATTGCCCTAACTCAATTGCAGTGCCGAACAGAACAATTTACTAGAGCAGTCATTCTATCTGACTCTAAGGCAGCACTTTTGGCAATCAATTCCTCCTTAACACCTCAGTCTACTTCCATCGAAAAGTGCATCTCTTGTCTTGAAGATCTTGACTCAAAAAGGCAAGGATATCGTTTTGATCCCTGGCCAGTGGATCTTGGGTAATGAGAAGGCGGATTCTCTTGCCAAAAAGGAACAACCATCACCCAAACCTTTTGTAAAGACATCTCTTTTCACTCGATGACACTGATGATCCGAGACCTTTTTCGGAACACTCTATCTGATAATCTACTTGAAGGCAACTCATCTAAAACCTGGTTTAACTTTATTTTAAACATCCCTGATCAGCCCAGGTTTAAAGCTGTTGCCTTTTTCAGACTCCTGACTGGCCATGATTGTATGGCCAATCATCTTTTCGTATGAAAATATTTGAAAGCCCAAAATGCATGTTCTGCAGTCTTGGAGAGGACATGAATTCATCTCACCTCCCTGTCTGCCCTGCACTTGTTTCCTCTACTGTGTATTGTCGTTGCTGGGAGGCTAGGGCCCTTATGGGCTAAGCATGTCACTATGTGATTTCTTTCGATTCTCGTTGTTGTTTCCATGTTCTTTGTGTTCTTTTTTATTTTATTACTTATTGTAGCCTGCCATTGGAAAAATTAATAATGAAAAAAAAATTAAAAAAAATAAAAAAAATTATCCATCAATCGTTCAATATTTTATCAACTTGTTTAAAAATATTAATTCTCATACATCATACACCGAATAATGATTTAATAACTCGTTACATGAACTTAATTTACTGTTATAAAACAAAACAGTTTCCTAAATGTATTTCTTACTAGGATATCTACCCAATAAGCAGGTTTGCAGGTGCTGCCATCTGTTGCTTAAAATACGTTATAATAATTTATTAATGTCGTTGAAAGAAATTATCAATTCGGTGTTCATCCAGAATTATTAAAGAAAGATGATAATTTTTAATATTGTATAATAAAGATGATGAATTTATGAATAGTATTTTGAACTTTATTTATTCATAAATTTAAATTTAATTTGCTTTCATTAAGCATACAATTACATAAGTAGCTATATAAAGCAAAATTACTTCAACCAGAATTCAGAAGAAATTCGATTTTAAATAAAACATGTTTATTGAAATCAACTCATTAGGTTTGCAGGAACCCATATTGAAAGAATTTTTATGTAATTTAATGATAACGTGAATATAAAATTTTTTAAAAAATAAGTGAATTGAGTTTTGTAGTGTGCAGGTTAGTCAACCAGATTGTAACTGGATGTGGTTGGGTTGAGATATTTGAGGCACAGGTTGGAGAACACAGAGCTTTATTGACACACGCACAAACACACACACATACAATTGGATGCATACAATATTTTAACACATTTAAAGACATAATTATAGATTCGTGGAAGATTCTACTTACTAAGCCGAAACCTGATATTCAGGTACGTGCAGGGTATGGAAATATACTTCCCCCTCCAGATGAGAATCTGTAGGCCAATAAATGCACAGGGATGCGCTAAATATATTTCCTTTACGGGGAGAGACTGTAGATCAACTAAACTTTTCTCAATGGGAGCGGAATATGCGCTGTGCTTCCTCTTGGGTGAGAGTCATGAGGCTGATGGACCAATTCTCCTGAACGCCACAGGGAGTGCTCTTGAAAGTGTGTAAGAGGAAGTATGATTAGAGTTATAAATTTAATATTTTTATTTTCATTCTAACAACAGGAAACGTTATTTTTACCATATAGTATTATTAATCAGTTGTTGTAAAATAAATGTAAATGATCAGCTTTCTAGGTTCTCCATTGAGTTTTAAGGAATTTTTAATAATGGATAGTAAGAGATAATATTTATAATATTGATAGAGATAATATTGATTTTTCCCCAATATATATATATATATATATTCTTGAAATAATATATACCGTAATAAACAACTGAAATTATGTAAGGGCTCGCATTTGTTCTTAGGTATTGTTAAAAAATCTTTTCAATGAATCATGACTAAGTTCGTTATGGATTTCAAAATGGATGTATCGCAATTAAATAACTAGAAATCTATATGATCATTCATTTTTTAAATATCTCCCCAGCCCAATTCACAAAAATATATATATCTTGCTTCTCTAAAGAATTGTTTTGAATTCATCATCTTAATCATTATACGAGGAAAAAAAATGTAATCGTTTCAGTAGAGTGAATAATCTATTAGATAATCTGCAATTAATTTATTCATGACGATTCCTAAAAAAAAAAAATTGTAAACCTATCGAAGATTCTATCATTTTTTTTTTTTTTTAATATTATAATTCGTTAGAATTTTTAATAAAGAAAATTGAACCCTTTCAACTCATAGGGAAGATAAATAAACAGAACACACGTTAAAAAATAAATATATAAAAATAAAAAGAAGAAAAAAGGGGTAACGTAATATGGCTTAGTGAGGACTAAAGAGGAAAAAGGATGAGTGTGAATGCAAAAATAAAAAATGATTGATTTCTTTTTAATCGTAGCTGTGAAGATGATAGATGGAGATAGATGAGATGCACTTAGGCAGAGGAATGGAGGAATAAATTGAAACTTGAACTAGTAAAGGACGCAAATTGGGGAGCATGCATTGAAGGTTTGTTTAGATACGTATAAATGGTGTCGTTCTGATTTATTTATTTATTTATTTTAACTCATTCAATTGATATTTTTATTTTAACTCATGATAATTAAATATTATTTTTCAGAAAATAGCGTCAAGGGCAGATTTTTTTTTTTTAAACTTTAATGAATGGTTCAATGAACTTCGGTTTTTATTTGTGTTTAATTGTAATGTATGTCCTTATTAGCAAAAAAAATAATTTGAAAAAAAACAGTTGGAAAAAAATAATGATAATGGATTTGTTATCCAATTATTCACGTCACGAATAGAATGAGTTGAGGACATTGCTTCCCAGAAGAATTTTTAGGGATAATTTCCCCGTATTTGAGTGTCGTATTGGAGAAAACCTGGGAAACTACCACCATGACGCTTGACACTTTACATGCTTTGCAAAAACTGTCTCTAGGGGACAGACTTCATCGATCTTCATAGTGGCTAGAGGTCTGGCGATCGGTACCACAGGTTTCGGGTTCGAGTCCCGGCGGTGCCATGGGTGTTTGTAGTGGTTCGAAATCCATTTTTAAACTGTAGATCCTGGTCTGTTTAGCCTAAAGTGTGCATAAGATGACCGTAGAGCGACAAACCACACCAAACCATCGATAAAAATCTTCATCGATTTTTATCCACTTATTTATGCCATGAATAGGATGAGCAGAGGGACATTGTTTTCCAGAAGAATTTTAGGGATAACTGCCCTGCATTTGCGTGTCGTATTGGAGAAAACCCGGAAACTATCCCCAAGCCGCCTGACACTTTGCATGCCTTGCAACAACTGTTATCGATTCTTCTCCTCTCTGAAA
This sequence comes from Caerostris extrusa, assembly GCA_021605095.1. Lineage (NCBI taxonomy): Eukaryota > Metazoa > Arthropoda > Arachnida > Araneae > Araneidae > Caerostris > Caerostris extrusa. Next base: position 9,556 of record BPLR01017466.1, read on the forward strand.
ACAGTGACAGCAATGAATTCCTTAACAAATATGACTCTTTACCGATTCTGACTCTTCCCTAAAGCGTGAAGAGTTTTTTTTAAATTTAAATTTAAATTTTTATTTTATGTGAACAGTGCCCCATATTGCGTTCATTATTTTCCATTTTTATTCATTCATTTTTATGCAATGAACTCTTAAAAAAGAAATTGTAAAGAAATGAAAAAAAAAAAAAAAAAATACTAACGAAACAGCTTTGTAATTTTTTTTTTTTTTTTTTTTGCTTTTCATAACAATGCAATTATGTTTTTTTCCACTTTTCTCCCTTTTCTTTACATTTCCTTTCAGGTAACTGAGATGACGCGCCATGAAATTCAAAGATGATGACGACGAAAAGAAAAAAGTGATGATGATGACGAAGCTGAAGCTGTAACTTGAATGATCCTGCAATTACTGTGGACGATCTATAAAATGATCTGTGTGATGGTGACGACGATGATGTATACAGGATAAACAATGTACTTTGACTACTATGGACTGTGTGATGCTAAGGTCAGCATAGATAAAAAAGGGGCATTCTGGCATAATAGACACGACAGCTTTCAATTCGGTATCATTTATCAGGGGTTTGTCACTCTACAGTCATTTTTTTGCACACTTCAGGTTAATTAAACCGGGACTTACAGTTTAACGTGGATCCCGAATCACATTCATGTCACCGCCAAGATTCGAACCTGAAGCTTGTGATACCTAAAGACAGAGTGCTAGCCACTTGGCTATTAGACCGCCCATGTGTCGGGGGAGTCAGGTATTTGGTTAGAGTGTTAGGACAGTGGTTAGAGTGCAGGGTGTCTCAGGTACGAATCCACTAGTGACATCTTTGCTGTCACAGCTTTCGAGGCGATTCGATGGCAAATGTGATAATGTGTCTAAATTTCCTGGCATCGATAGTAAGGCTGCTTGGTTTGAGTTTTCTGTTTTTCTACCATAAGACAAAAGGTGAATACCAGTAAGAGCCTCATCATCGGCTGGAGCGGCCTGATGGCTAATTGCTATCATTCTGACATTTGGTACCATAGGCTTCAGGTTCGAATCCTGACGGTGGCATGAATATTTGTTAATGGTTCGGAATCCACGTTAAACTGTAGGTCCCGGTTTAATTAGCCTAGAGTGTGCAAAAAATGACCGTAGAGCGAAAAACCAAATCAAACCACCGGCTGTATGTTCAGTGGAACACAAAGTTGAATTTTTTTTATTGAACCCACTGATGTTCAATCAAAAAATGTGAATACAATAATGAAATATTAAAAAAAAAAAACCAGTGAATTTAAAATATGTATCGCTAAAAACTGAACTCTGTTTTCATAGAAATATTTTTATTTGTTATCTTTGTGCCAAATGTCAAATTTTCTTTTGTTGTTCGTTCACGAGGAAATGGGTAATTAAACCCGCAAAAGAAACGTTTTCTTTTGAAGTAGCATCTCTACGGGCATCAGGAAACGATCGACAGTTTTGATTTATGACAATGGACGACAGAAGACAAGGGGTAAGTGCTTTATGGCAGATAACAGATAGACTTGTAAATGGCTTTGTTGGGTCGCCATTAAAATAAGGCATTTTTCCTTATCGTTGAAAGTGAAAACTGTGTCTTAACCCAATTCGCAAGTTTTTTTTTTTTCTCTGTATTATCATTTTTAAAAGATAAGAGCTTTCTCATACGCATTATCATATTCTGAATTTGGCTGACAGGATTATCACAATGTAGTTCAAGAAATTATTGTGTCCAATTATCATCCAAAATAAAGATTCGAATATATTTTTTTTTGTAGCCACTTTCAACAAACTTCCAGTTATAATTCACTAAACTTCTAAATTAGATGCTTCAAAATATTTCTACTAAAAGTAACGATATATATCTGTTTATCAAATCATATATAACATTCACTTTCGTTTCTCGCTCGTTCTTTTTTTTTTTTTAATGAAATTGTTAATATGAAAAACTAAAAAAAAAAAAAAATTGTGAACATTTAAGAAAAGTGAAAGAAGGTGAATATTTAAGTGATTTTATAAACATTTTCTAATACTTCCAGTTTATAAGCCTTTTCTATGCATTCTGCTTACCACAATCATGTATTATTCTACGTTCTCTCTCTCTCTCTCTCTCTCTTTTTTTCTAAAAAGTATGACTTTGAAGTGAGTAATTGAGATTTTATAAGCCTTCTCTATTTTTATTAAATTATAAAACTTTTTAACTCCATAAACTTTAACTGACAAATACTTCTGTATAACTCCACATGCCCTAACTCCACTTTTTCTCTCCTCCTCTTTGTATTTATAATGTAATTTTTAGCATGAAAAGCATGATTTTGAAGTGAATATTTAAGGATTTTAAAAACATCTTCTTATTTTTCTAATTTATAACCATATTCTATATATTCTGTTTACCAAAATTATGTACCACTTTTTATTTAGAAAAGCATGACTTTAAAAAATAACACATGCATAAAGGATGGCATAAAGTGATTATAAAAAAAAATTATGATTTTATAAAACTTCTCCAATTATACCAATTTATAAAACTTTTCTTTTTAATGTTTTCCAATTTTTTTAAATTGATAAACATGTTCTACAACTTTTCTGTTTAATGTTTTCTAATTCTTTTAATGGGTAAATTAAAAATTACTTTTATAAATCCAGTTTTATAAATTCTGCTTACATTAAACAATGTTCTATAAATTCTGTTTACCAAAATCATCTACCACTTCTATTTTCTTCTCTCTCCATCTCTCTCTCTCTCTCTCTCTTTATAATAGAATTTTTAATATGAAAAGTACGACTTTAAAGTGAATTTATAAATCTCAACGAATTAATACGGTTTTTTTTTTTTTTTTTTCAAATACTCTTTCATTTCAAAACATTTTTCTGTACCAAAGTTGAAAATATTCTTTATTAGAATTAAAATTAATAAGTTTAATCCTATTTAATTTTTTTTAACATAGAAATTCAAACATTAAATTAGTCATTTGGATTACTGAGTAAAATCAGAAATACAATCTTTTCATTCGTTGCCATTATCACTACAAATATGTTCACTTTTTCACATTCAGAAAAAAAAAAAAACCAACGAAAATTAAATGCAAATGGTGATAAGTAATAAATATAACTCAATTCCTTGGGAGTCATTTAAATTATGAAAGACATCGAAATTAAATGTGAGTAAAACAACACGAAATCGTGATAGAATGTCTTTTGCCAGATGCAAGAGATCACGAATGAAATTACGTTCTTAGAATGATAATAAAGGTTCGTTGTAATCCAGAATTAAAAACTTATTTTTTTGTGAGTTAATTTGTGATGTTCCGAATAGATGTAAATATGAAATACAAATATAAGCTATATAGTCCTGGGAAAGATTCGATAACAAAATTTATTTTTATAAGATGTTACAACTTTCATCGACATAATAGATAATTTTTGCATACCGTTTTTTATCGTCCGTTATTTTTTTTTGTCCCTAGTGTGCATGCTCATAGGAAACATTATTACAGACACGCATGCGCAATTTCCTATGAGCATGCGCGCTAGGGAGAAAAATAACGGACGATAAAAAAACGGTATGCAAAAACTCTCTAATAATTCGCATTATCGTTTGTAAACAAATTTGGAGAATTCTTGCTTTGGTGATTTCTCAAAATGGCGAGAATGCGATCCATGTGGTAAGTGGAATTTCGACTCTTAAAGCATTTTAAAATGTTGTAATAAAACTTCGAGGATGACGCTGGATGAAAACAGATATAAAATGATTAAAAAGGCAGCGAAAAAAATCAAAAAAGTAAATTATGGCTCATTAAATTAATAGACACGTCATATAGTGACATCATGAATTTTCGTCTACTGCCCAAACGGATAACAAAAAGAATATTATTTAAGTGTTTGCGGTTTTCTATGTTACTTGTAAAAAAAAGTAGTGAATTGTTACTATATAATTCGTGGATTCGCGTCTGTTAGAATTTGTGGTTAATAATTTATCATGTTTTTTTATCAAGTTTCTAAACTTTGTGTATTGTTTTTTATTTCTAATTGTCACTATGTGGTCATTATTTTTAACTTATTGACGCATTAAAAGGAAATTTGCTGCCAGTTCTGAAATGGGTTTCCTGAAAATGACTTTCAAATGTCCTTTGAAGCTTAAAAGATACATTGGTAAAAAGTTGTTACAGTCAGACAGAAATGCTTTGAAATGAGTGGTATTAATATTGATCACTATACTTGAAATTTTGTGTTTTTCGTTAAAATAATATGACATAGTAATGAAATAATGTGAAATTACCATTTCATCCATGAAATCTTTTTTTCTATACTTTTAAATAATAAATTGTTTCTGAATGAAAATTAATCTGAATCATCCACTACTATAATAGCAGATTAAGCATTACTTTAGACATATCACGGGAAGAGATTGTTATGGTGTATCCACAATAATTTGAATACCAAAAAATGACACCTGGGCGGTTTCCGTCCACTTCCTTTCCTTCTTGAACCCAATAGAAGTACTTTTGTAAGATAGTAGAAGATAAAAGAGAAGCATAAAGATAAGTAAAAAGTAATAGATACTTAATGTATCTTATGAATTTATAGTTCCCATTCTTGACATAAATATGTAAGCTTTCTTTTCAAACCAGGTCATTTAATGCAGAAACCCGCCAGCCCATACTTTTATTAATAAACGTAGTGTTCCATTACAATAATGTGTCGTTGTGAATACACATAATATTTATAAAAATTTCTTCTCATTATTAAGATTTTGCGTAATTAACATACTAAGTAGATTTGTCGATCATAGAACAGTATTAATAGTTTAGTATAGGGATGCCAAGACGGGAACCTGGATCATGGACCCGGTAAGTGACGCTGCAATTGGGTTCTTCTGTATATGTGTTTATCACTGAATTTCTCCTAAACGGCTGGATCAATTTTGATGAAATATTTTGTGCGCGTTTGACACAACATGGAGAATGTTTTTATGCTATCCCCTTTGTTGTAAGTCGCCACCAGAAGGTGCTGCAGTATATCAACTTCTATACCGTTCAACCCATCGCTATGATAATTGGTAGTAATATGTATTTGAGTATAGAAAATAGATTCGCGTTATCCATGTTATTGTGACTTTGCAACCAGGCTGCAATATACACTATCTGGAAGAAAGTGACGGACACCCCTCGAAAAGTAGAAAAGTCGACAATACAGCTGACACATGCGCAATAATAGGTATCACGTGTCAGCCATATCCTATAAATACTCTGTGGAGTCGACTAGAGTTGTTTTTGTCAAGATGCCGCCACGGGAAGAGTTGTCTGAGTTCGAGAAAGGTGTGTTGGTTGGATTGCATCTTGCCAAGGTGTCAATTAGGGAGATATCCCGTCACCGTAACTGCTCAAAATCAACTGTAGCACGTGTTGTGTGTCGCTGCAAGACTGAGGGACACTGTCAGAACAAACCCCGAAGTGGACGACCTACAGTTCTCACCAGCTCTTTGTATCGAGGCCCATAAGTTAGGTTACACTGGACGTTCGGCGGCCCATAAGCCTTTGATTACGAAAACCAACAAGAAAGCGCGCCTTCGATGGGCCAAAGACCACCGTACTTTTACTCTGGATGACTGGAAACGCGTCCTTTGGAGTGACGAGTCACGATTTACGCTTTTCCGTTCCGATGGACGTGTTTGGGTATGGCGTTTACCAGGAGAACGCCTTTTGCCCGAGTGTGTCGTCCCAACTGTAAAGTTTGGTGGAGGAGGATTGGTGGTATTGGGCTGGCCCACTGGTGAAGGTTGATGGTGCGATGAATGCCGATAGATACTGTGATATTCTCGACAATCATGTCCTTCCTACCTTGTGGGCAACGTAAGGTATGGATGATTGCTGGTATCAAGACGACAACGCAACATGTCATGTTGCAAGGAGGACTCTTGATTGGTATGTGAATAACAACGTTAAACACATGGAGTGGCCGGCGCAGAGCCCTGATCTTAACCCAATTGAACATCTCTGGGACGAATTAGACCGTCGGTTGAGGGCCTGCACCCCACTCCCCCAAAAAGCAAGCCTGAACTATGGAACTTCCTGTTAAACATTTGGAAGGAAATTCTTCTGGACACTATGGCTAATTTAGTGGAAAGCATGCTCAGAAGGGTTGCAGCTCTGATCGCAGCCAAAGGAGGCCCTACCTCTTATTAATTTTAATAAATATGGGTTTATGTCGTTATAGTTTCGTGTACCGTCACTTTCTTCCACATAGTGTGTATATATATATCGTCTTATATACCGTTCAATAATATATCCATAAAAATTGGCATGAAGAATAGATTCGCGATATGTAATTTTCTACAGTGCATTTTTGGCAGGGTTCTGCTAGTATATATATATATAGCACTCATGGCCACAACAGGTTTCGGGTTCGAGTCCCGGCTGTGCCATGAATGTTTATAAGGGTTTGGAATACACTTTAAACCGTAGGCCCTGGTCTAATATGACTGTTGAGTGTTGGACGTAGAGGACTAACAACAGCTACCTCGTAAAAAGAAAGCAGTCTCCTATCTCCTCGAAACCTGCCAGTAGTCAGACAGTGTTGGCCCACCATGGGGCTGTTGCGACTGTGAAGAAGAAGAAGAATATACATAAGTGTATAATATATATAACGTGTTATATAATGTATGTATAAGTTTTTTAATATTTTCTGCAATCAGGCCCAAAAAGGTAAGGCAAATGATTTTATACATCGATTTTTTTAACTCATGCTAAAAAAATGTTTATTATCAAATATATATCGTTTCAAACCCCTCGCGCATTTTTATATTTTCTCTATCAACAACCGCATCTTGTTTGTTAAACATAATTTTAAAATGGGACATGTTTTTTACAAACAAATATCGTAGAAATCGATTCATGTAAATTCAGCCTCCAAACGATCATATTATTGACAAAGGGTCTGATCTTCTTGCCTAACACAAAAGTGACAACAATGAATAGAATATTTTTCTATCATTTAGAGGTTTACTTTTCTATGAAACTAAAGCTGAATCATGTTTCCTAATTCAATATTTCATCAATATCTGACCGAAAAAAATTATTAATTATATAAGTAAAATGGACAAGGACGAGGTGGAATTGCAAGAAAAGCTGGTCTCTATCTAGTCTGTGCATTTCTATTCTTGGATTACCTAAAGATTCACAGGTTAGCTTTCGCAATGAATAGAGACATGTAGGGCTTATATAATCCAAACACACATCCTACGCTTTTCTTTCAGTAAACAACATATAACAGCTGTTACTGCTATCTATGAAATGCATAGAAGAATTTCTTTCCACTTGTGCTTTGTTATTCGTATTGCAGAATATAATAAATATAGCAATCTTTTTTTCCCTTTGTATTTCTGATGACCAGCGAGTATTATATTTTTTAAATATAATATTTGATATAATAATCATGATTTAATGAATTAGCCTGGTGGACTAGACATAAAGGTCTTCGCTGAAATTGAATGCTTTTAATTAAATTTTCTCTATGCCATAATGGGGGTTGACGACGTTGCATTTCCTTAGTTTATTTTATGTGTAATGTGCTATGTTCTTTTTATGTGTGTCCTTTGGTTACTTCTTACGTGCAACCTGTTAATAAGTGTAGGAAAGTTCACCTTAAAAGATCTTCTGAAAAACATTCACTTTCGGCCGAAAACATTATTAAGGCATCCCATTGGTTTCTGTTGGTGAACCAATCAGAAATATTTGAATACCAATATTTACTTTTCATGTGATGGAATTTTAGTTATCCGTTATGAGTCTTGAATAACGCTGAATTAGCTACATATTTCATCTTAGTGTGAAATAACCTCAATTCAAATTTCTAACCATTCATCGGTATAGAAATATCACCTGTTTATTGCAGTTACCAGTAAAAATGCCCGATTCGTGTCACAGGGGCAACATGCGCCGCTGGTGAACTTTAGGGCAGAGATTCAATCCGCTGGTGGCTCTGTTGAAGAAAAACCGAGGAGACTCGATGGCGTTTATGATGTACATCATTTTGCCTCGTTCGTCGGTTTGGTTTGTCGCTCTACAGTCATTTTTCGCACATTCTAGGTTAATTAGACCGGGGCCTACAGTTTAATGTGGATTCCGAACCACTCACAAACATCCATACCGCCGCCAGGGTTCGAACTTGAAGTCTGTGGTACCAAAGGCTAGAGCGCAAGCGAATTGGCCAGGCCGCGCATCGTTCATCGGACTATCTGGTAGGAGTTTTCCGGGTTTTCTTTCATAAGACAAGCAAATGGGAAGTAGTTCCCTCTAAAAGCCCTTCCGAAAGGCACTGTCAGTGTCATGGAGCCAAGTCAGACTTCTACCTACAGTTGCTCCATCCCAACAGAAGTTGCCTCCACTTTCCGTCCCACCATGAGACCACAAGTGTTCTTGAACTTTGTATAGATGTTGCTGTCTAGAAGCAAGTGGTACAAAAGAAAAAAACAGTAAGAATAAATAAAAAAATTGACAATAAGTGTCTTAAACTCAATTTAAACTAAACGAGATAAAGTTAAATACTGTATGAAAGATTTCATTTCTCATATGATTGACTTATGATACCCCGTCATAATTTAAATTAAGCGATGTATGAAATCGCCAAGATATCGCTGACATCTACAAATTGTAAATCCAACTTATAACAGCTTTTTTATATATAATCTACAAGAAGAAAAAAGAATCTGCTTTAAAAGCACTAACAGTGCAATAAATTACTATTTGCAAAACGTATCGATAAAGATATGAGACTATTGCTCGTAAGCTGTTCAGTTTATCACACGACGTATAAATGAAGAGCATTGAATAGTTTCCACTAAGAAAGTGACATCTGCCTGTTAAAAATGGTTTAATAAAACGAGATTAACGCTATCTTTATTAATACTTTTTACATCGTAGTGTTAGATAAAAGTAGATAACAGAGCTTTTTGTTTTGACAACAGTCGAAAATTGTTCGATAAAGACATTTCAATACGCTGTTTCACAGATTAATGGTATGGATATTTATAACACATGCAAATATTTCAAAATGTTGAAAGAAGCCACTTAAGATAACATCGTATTATATTTTTCTCGTAAATACTTGGGTTCTCGTAGATTAACCATTCGCTCATTAAAATTGTGAAGTCGCCGTCGTCTTTCGTTGGATATCATGTCATGGTGTGATGTATCGTTTAAAAATACATATTTATAAGCAATATGGGTAACATTTATGTCCAACACATGAACTAAGAATTTCAACACGTAAATTGGGTTTTATTTAAAGATTGATTTTATACAGAAGTTCCAAAATGGCATAAAACTTTAAAAAAATTAATGAAATTAAATGAAGAATTTAAATACAATTTAAATTAAATGAAGAATTGATTTACAAAAGCAAATTTGGTCTTAATTTGTGACATATAAAGCTTGTAACCATGCTTATTTCTATGCACGTCTAGGGAGAAATGGTGAGTAGCCCTCGAGATTTTCCCCGAGAGGAGATATATTTAACGCAATCCTACATATTAGTTGGCCTGCAGAATCTCACCAGAAGAGGAAGTATTGTTCGAGCACCCTGCGCGTAACAGAATTTCAGATTTTCGGCTTAGAAGTGGAATCCATCCACGAATCTATAATTATATGTCTTTAAATGTGTTAAATATTGCATGCGTGTGGCTTTGTGTGTAAATAAACCTGCAAATTCACCAACTTGTGCCTCAAGTATATCCACCCAACCACACCCAGTAAAATCTGTTTGTCCAACCTGCCCAGTACAAGCACAAATAAATTAAAAGAATATTATACTTGTCAATTTAAAAAAAATGCCGCTTAATTAATGTTTGAAAATGCTGTTTAAGGATTTCATCGATTATTTTTAAAAATGTATTTGTTTTTATTTTAATGAATTAAAAAAATACATTATTTTTAATTGAAAAAGTTTTTTTTTTAAATGACACAAATTTTTATGGTTTGCTTTATTTACAAATATTTTTTTCTTTCTAACAGCTTGGTCTTTGGATGCCTTAAGGCAAGTGCTGCATAGACGTACTCACTTTGCATTACCCAGGGGGCGCGTGTAACTTGAAGATAAGCTACAGACGCGGAGTAACAATGCCCCCGCAACGCTCTACGATCCTATAAGGACAGGGACCTACGGTTTAAAGTGGATTCGAACTACTACAAACATCCATGGCACCGCCGGGGACCCGAACCCGAAACCTGTGGTACCGAGCGCCAGAGCGCTAGCCACTCAGCCATTCAGGCCCTTTATTTACAAATATGTCCAAAACAAATGCAAAAATACTTATGTGATGACGGTATGAAACAATTTGTTTAGTAAATATTGCATGGTTAGAAAAATAGTGGCTCCTATCTTTCAAGCTCTAACTTGCATTTAAAAAAATTAACTCGCCCGACTCGTGGCTCAGTAGAAACACGCGCCGCTGATGAGCATTAGGGCTGAAGTTCAATCCGCTGACTATTGTTGTTGACACTGTTTCAAAATTTGAGGAGTTTGAAACAGTGTCAACAACAAATTCAAAATTTGTGACGTTCAGCATTAATCGCACTACGTGGTGGAATTTTTCCGGGTTTTCTCCCATACGATACGCAAATGCAAGGCACTGCCCTCCTTTTCAGCGACCCAGAGCCAAGTCAGACTTCTACCTACTCCATCACAACAGAAGCTGCCATCACAACAGAATGCTCCATCACAACAGAAGCTGCCTCCTTTCCCTCCATCCATGAGTAGATTACTCATGAGATGTCCGTCCCGCACTGCAGGACATTGAGGTTTGGACACAACAGCAAATCGACTTATGGCAAATGCAAAAGAGCTCAGCTTCGAATTCACTGGTGACGTCCTTTGCAATGCTTTCATAAAAGAAAAGATTGAATGGTAATCGTGACAACGTAAGAAAAGCGTCTCGCATGGATAGTCAGGCTGACTCGTGGAAGTTTTCCGGTTCTCTCACATGTGATGTAAAAAAAGTTTTCTAGAATGCCAGGTATATAACTAGTTGGACTACAGACCAGAGAAAGAACTCCGGCAAATGAAGTGGAATCGAAAACTCCTGTGTCTATAACAGGGATGGACAGGAAGTTTGAAGAAATCAGAGACTCCATCCGTTGAAGTCGAGAATTAGGGTACGAAAGAGGCATGTGATGCTACCGCCCCCACACGAAATGGCGTCGCTGGATCATTTCCTAATTGAGATGTCGCAATGTGATGCAGTGTAGCATCTTCCATTCCGTCTACAATGACACCTTTAGTAACGTTGAATCTGTCACACATCTGCCGTTCCAATAATTCAGTTTAGGCTTCAAGTTAAAGTACCAGGGTTTTTATTATTATTATTAAACATCTACCGGCCATCTATTCAACTTCATGCGTGCCAACAATATTTCATGATCGGTAATGAATGCAAAGCATTGTCTACAGGAAGGACTTTAATGGGAGGTGATAATGCCCGTATTTGAGTGCCGTATGGGAGACAACTTAGAAAACTCCCACCAAACAGTAAGATTATCAATGCACAATGTAAGACACATGTATCGAGTCTAATAGTTTCTGAAAGCAGATGGCTACAATGGACACCACAAGTGAATTCAAACAAAGTCTTGTTGCTTGCTAACTGGCACGTTACCACTGGCTTATGCTTAATATTTGAAAATATATTTAAGTTAACGAGCTTCGAGTTTTGCAGAAAATTATTTTTACTTTAACAAAATGTCGGAACAAAGAATTCTTTCCATAAAACGAAATTAACAATTACTGTCACAACAATAAAATACAAAGAAAAAAGATGGAGGATTTGACATCATTCGAAAAGTTGCGTACCAAAGCTATCTTTGGCTGTAACTGTTGCGAAGACGTGTTCCAAGCGAACGTTAGCCAACTGCATCACCGAAAACATCCGAATAATGTCAACATTTCAGTAGTATGTGAGCCCAAAAAAGAGTCACCCGTGTGTTAAAAAACGTTAATATTTTTTATAGATAAAACAGGTTTCTAATGTATGTCATGGACATCGATTAGAATACTGGATTTGGTTAACGTTTTTACACATTTTGATTCATATGATTAAAAATAATTCACGTTCTTTGCGAGTTACACTTTTCTAAACATTTACGAAAAACAAACATAGATTGTCGATAAAATAATAATACATATAGTAATTACGTACTTAAATGATTGAACAAAATTGGATGTAATTTTTAAAGCATGTTATTTTCGATTAAAAGAAACTTCGTTTTATATTTTGACATTTAACAGTTTTTTTTTTGCATGTTTTTATATATAATTCAGTTCATGTTGTAATTTAGTTCTCATTATAATTTTTGCATATGGGCCTGAATGGCCGAGTGGCTAGCGCTCTGGCGCTCGGTACCACAGGTTTCGAGTTCGAGTCCCGGCGGTGCCATGGATGTTTGTAGTGGTTCGGAATCCACTTTAAACCGTAGGTCCCGGTCTCATGTGATCATAGACCGTTGCGGGGACATTGTTACTCCGCGTTCGTGGCTTACCTTCAAGCTACACGCGCCCCCTGGGTAATGCAAAGTCAGTAACGTCTGTGCTGCGCTTACCTTAAGGCATCAAGAATAAGCTGTCTAAGTGTTTGCCAGCTGCTTTAGAAAAAAATAAATAATAAATAATTTTTGCATGTTTTCTATATAATTTAGTTCAGAATAGCAGTATTTTCTAGCTGATTCTTTTCTAATTATCTAATCATGCTCATCCTTTATGTGTATTCATTCAACAGTTTTTGCATGTTATATATAATTTAGTTCACATTATAGTTTTGCATGTTTTCTATATAATTTAGTTCAGAATAGCAGTATTTTTAGCTCTAATTATGTTCAGTTTTTATCTAATCATTCGATATGGGATTCATATTTAGGGTCAGGACACATAAAATATCTGTACCATGAAATATCATTGTTCGAGTCCCTGTTCAGGCTGAATTTTTGCTTATTAAGAACTAAAAATATATTTTTTAGCACTCTGGCGGTCGAATACCTGCGGAGCCATGGATGCTTGTAGTGCTTCGGATTCCACTTTAAACAGTAGGTCCCGGTCTAATATGACTGTAGAGCGTTGAACGTAAGGCCGACAACCCTACCCCGTAAAAAAGAAAACATTTCCTGTCTCGAAATCTGCCAGAAAGTAAACGTCCTTTACCCACCATGGGACTGATGCATCAATGAGGAAGAAGGTACCATCATACAGATGCAGCCTGATTAATTGGCTAGCGCTTTGACTGTTGGTGTTTCAGGCTCGAATCCTGGCGGTGTCATGCATGTTTGTTAATGGAACCCATTTTTAAAACTGTAGGTCCTGGTCTATTAGCCCAAAGTGTACAGAAAATGACCATAGAGCGACAAACTAAACCTAAACCATCATACAGGTATATGATCATAAAAATTTTGCTGAAAAATATTCACTAGTATGTTACAAACTTTGATATTATTTATTTTGAAAATGAAGCCGTGCAGTACATAAAAATATTCAAAAGGCAAATATTCTGAAATTATATTTAACCACTGTATACTAGTCTTTTTTATTTCTTTCAATTTTAATTATTCAAATTAAAAAAAAAGAAATTAAAATTATATAGAGAATTACTTGCAGCAAGACATGTCAATAACAATGAACTCATAAGTTTTTTTTTTTTATATGTACTGATATGTTTTTTGTTGTTGTTGTTGTATATTGGCGGACCTCGTGTATACCTCCAGGGTTTATATCTCAGGTGTACCATGAAGAACCTATCTAGGGCGATCATGGGAGCTTTCTGGAGGTAATTTTGATTTCAAAAATTTTATTCCGTTAACAATATTTTATGCTAATTTTCAAAGGAATGATATTTTAATCTTTTACAGAAATGTAGAAAATTCAACGTTAACCAAAGTGCTCCATGGGAGAAAAGTGGCATGCTACTCTGCATCCACGTTGTGTCATCGCAGTTTTGAACGAACACTTCTTCCAGGAATGGTATTTGAACGATTCGAAACTTTTCGCACATTTCCGAACTATTTACATAATGTGCAATCTACCAAACTTCAGTTCCGTATATATGTTCATAAGCTTTATAAAATTTGCGACTTAAAAATTCTTTTCACATATTATTTTTTTTTTTATCTGTCAAATATGCTCTAAAATTTCGTGATTTAGGGCATTCTGCTTGTTAATCCAAATACGTTGATTTACCAAAGGAGTGAATTTTATATATATATATACCGCTTAATAAATAAAGTTTTACATAATAACTATATAGGGTTTAAACAAATACATTCACTTAAAGATCTAGTGGGTAGCACATTGGATTTTTAAACTTAAGCAGCCTAGTTCAAAACTGAAGAATCGAATCTGAACCTAACATTCAGATCTCTCTGCCACATATTGGCATGATAAAACTGTAGGTCGGAAATCTTTCCATTGAGTTCGAGGAAGAGAGTGCGAACCTTCAGGTGACCTCCTTGAGGAAGTTCGTTCCAAATTATCATGGCAAATTGGAGATACAATTTAATTTGACGTGCGGTAGTTTCGGTAACATCGTATATTGTTACATAGTCAACATTTAAATCGAAGTTAATTTTATATATATAACAAGATGTAATTAATTTAATTGCATCTGTAAGGATGCAATGGTGGCATTTCATCTATACAATCAAATGATCGCATAATTACATTTTTAATTTAATGAAAAAGTTAGAAAACCAATAGTTTTTTCTGATTCCCTTCTGCGCTATCGAAACTTGTAAGATGTTTTCGTTACTTCTTTTTGTAACAAAAATAAAACCCACTTAATTTTGTGGCAAAAATCAGAACTTTATAACAATGTGCTTTTATAGTATTATCAATATCTAACTGCTAATATTGAATAACGCCTTCCTGTTTCTTGAACATTTTTGAATCTCGATTTTCAACATTTATTGTTAAATTTCCCCACAAAAAATTACCAAAACGCAACCGTTATCGAAACTATCAAGAGAAATCTAGGCAACGAATAACTGCAGAGTGAAACAGCCATGCTTGCCCATCCAGTGTAGACCAGAAAGTGAACGGCTGCCCTTCAAGTTCTTCTTCTCTGGACATGGCTGTAAGCAAAAATGCAACCTGTTGAATGGAAAGGTTCCAAATGGATGCGCTACGTCTGTTCTGTCAAACTGGGTGTTCTGCCATGTCTGACAACACTACTTCAGCAACAGGTTAAGAAGGCTGCAGAGATCGCCTCCCAGTCCAGTTGCCAAAGGGAATATAATTGCTTCTTTATTCTCCAGTTGTATATTTTAATTAAGTCAGGTCATCGCTTTAATTAGACAGTTTAAGCAAATACGTAATGCTTTTATTTTGTTGCCTATAAATAAAAGCTGTTGTTGCTTTTTAATGTACCGAGCACTTTGAGTTTAGATCATTCGCTTCTGAATGATAGAGCTGCCTGATGGCCAATTGGCTAATGTTCTGGCCATAGGTATCACAAGCTTTAGGTTCGAATCCTGGCTGTAGTATGGATGTTTGTGATTGGTTCGAAATCTAGTGGATAGCGCGCATCTAGTGGATACGTAAAGCAAGATAGTTTTATGAAATTCACTTTTTCTCTGAGTTTATTATTATTTGTTATCAGTGAATAAAAATCGCGAAAAATTATTATGTATTCTTTTTATTATTATTTACATAAAAGCAGTGCTATTATTCTCTGGCCCTCGGTGCCAAAGGTTACGGGTTCAAATCTCGGTGGTGCCATGGTTGTTTGTAATGGTTCGGAATCCACTTTTAGCTGTAGGTCTCGGTCTAGCATTGGGTGTAGGGCTGACATCCCTACCCCGGAAAAGAAAATCTCTCCTGTCTCGAAATCTGCCAGTAGACAGGCGGCCTTATTCCTCCATGGGGCTGTTGCGCCGATGAAGAATTGTTATTATTATTATTATTTTTCATTCTTAAATTACGATTTTATTGGAATCACCTGGTTGAATGTCAGCGGCTGAGCGTTCGTTATATGCCAAGATTGCTTTTGTCTATTGCTTTTTTGTTTTTTTTTTAAATTTATTTTAAATTAAATTGGTAAAATTTTGAAAATTATTTAAATTTTATAATATATAATATTAAAATTATTTAATATTTTTTTTTTCATTGTTTTAGATGTTCTGTTACATAAATTTAAAATTTATTTACTACATTCTAAATTTTTTTTTTTATTTTATAAATATGAATTTAGAATAAATTTTTTCCTGCATAATTTGACAAAAAATAATTTTAAATTTTTTTCAGATATTATGAACCCGCAATTTAGATTTTTTTCTTGATTCCATTCCATTGTTCACTGTTTCTTTCTTTATTTTCTTAATAAATTATACCAAAATTAAAAATGTTTTGTTTCACATAGCAGGGCAACTCAAGCCCACATTTAATAGTAAAAAAAAAAAAAAGACCACCTATTACCATCGAAAAATTTAAAAAAATAATAATAATATATTAAAAGAAAGCTCTAATTCAATAAGAAATTGTCGTATCTTAGCACGGCTGTCATGCCTCACATTCCTGTACTGTCACATACTTATTCATAATCCTGTAGACACAACAGCAAACCAAAACACAAACATCATCCATTATCGCCAAAGATTGCGCCAAGCGGAGCGAACGTAGCCAAAAGTGGGATTCCCACACAGCACGAGGTGAGATGATAGTTGTTCCGGAGTGTTATCGCTTTTTTTCCCTCAGACGGCGTTGGTGAACGGATGTGGAAACAGTGGCGACGAATCTGAACGAGTTCGTTCTGAACACCATGTGATTAATTTTGTGCCCGGGATATGCAAAATCAGCGACTTCTGTGTCACTGCCCACTTTCGGTAAGTACATGCATACTTCGCATTTAAATACTACAACAACTTGTTTTTGCAACTGGTTGGTAATTTGTTTTGCTGCCCAAATACTCTGTTTACATTTTATCGCCTGTAAATTGGAATTAATAAATATATAGATGCTGCTGTGTATTAGAAGGGAATGATTTGTTATTGGTTTATTAAGTATTAATATTAGTTATGTTATGTTGCAATGGAGGCACGTTTAAATTTATGTTATTACATCTTTTTTTTTTTTTTTTTTTAATATTATTGCAAAAATTATTTGTATGTTGAAATTAAAATTCTAAAAAAATTATTTGAATTTGAAAAATATGCTTTTGTTGATTTTAAATAGTTAATAATTTCCGATCATTTTTTTTTTTTTTCCAATTTTATTTATAGTTTTATTCCCCGTATATATATTATAGTTTATATTCCACGTATATACAAATATAATATTTATAGTTTTATTTTTATTCTATTAGTTTTATTCCACGTATCATGTTCGTTAAAAGTATATTTCACGAGCTTTTGACGGGAAATTGAACGAGCTAATAGAGAAATAAAAGTGACAGTTGGTTTGTTTAAAATCATTGAGTCCATGCTCGTTCATTTCGTAATATTATTTGCTTTTATTGATTTAAATATTAATAATTTCCCGATCATTTTCTTTTTCAATTTAGTAATAGTTTTATTCCATGTTCGTTAAAAAATAAAAATATATTTCATATGCTTTTGAAGTGAAATTGAACGAGCTAATACAAATGACAGTTGGTTTGTCAAAAAAATCTTTAAATTATTTTGTCCATGCTCGTTCATTTCGTAAAAGAATATTTAACATAACTTTTTTTTTTTGTGGAATATTTCAGAAATCACTCAATTTACAAGCTAAATTTAATAACTTTTCTATAAATCCTATAATATTTTATTATTATTATTATTTTTTTAGATTTTTAAATTGGTTTAGTTTGTACGAATATGACATGTCTAAGTAACAGCAGCATAAAAAGTTATTTATATGTTGAAATGAAAATTCTCAAAAATTATTTGAATTTTTAAATATGATTTTATTGATTTAAGTAGTTAATATAATTTCCGATCATTTTCTTTTGAGTTTAGTAATAATTTTATTCCACGTATCATGTTCGTTAAAAATGAAATATATATATATTTCACGTGCATTTGAAGTGAAATTGAACGAGGCTAATAAAGGTGACAGTTGGTTTGTCTGAAATCATTAAATTATTTGGACCATGCTCGTTTATTTTGTAAAAGAATATTTAACATAATTTTGGTAATGAAATATATCTGAAACTACTCAATTTTCAAGTTAAATTTATATAATTTTAACAATTTTTCTATATTTCCTACAATTTAGTTTGAATGAGTGAAATGACATGTCTATAAAATAAAATATAAACAACAGAACACAAATTATGTGTGTGTTGAAATGAAAATTTGAAAAGTTATTTGAATTTTTGAATATGTCTTTATTGATTTAAATAGTTGATAATTTCGATCATTTTCTTTTTCAATTTAGTAATAGTTTTATTCCACGTATCATGTTCGTTAAAATTATATGTCACGAGCTTTTGAAGCGAAATTGAACGAGCTAATAAATAGAGAAATAAAAGTGACAGTTGGTTTGTTTAAAATCATTAAATTATTTCATCTATTCTTTTTCTTATTCTTTTTTTTTCAATTTAGTAATAGTTTTATTCCACGTATCATGTTCGTTTTAAAAAAAAATAAAATATATATATATATATTTCGCTTGCTTTTGTTCTGAAATTGAACGAGCTAATAACAGTGACAGTGGGTTTGTCTAAAATCATTCAATTATTTCGTCAAAGCTCGTTCATTTTGTAAAAATATATATTTTATATTTTTTTAATGAAACATTTCATAAATTCTTCAATTTCCAACTTAAATGTATATAAATTTAATAATTTTTCTATAAATCCTACAATTTTTTTTTTTTTTTTTTTTTTTTTTAAATTGGCTTAGTTTGTATGAATATGACATATCTAAGTAACAGCAGCATAAAAATTATTTGCATGTTGAAATGAAAATTCTGAAAATTCTTTAAACTTGAAACATATTTTTATTGATTTAAATAGTTAATAATTTCCGATCATTTTTTTCTTTTTCAATTTAGTAAAAAATTTTATTCAGCGTATCATGTGCGTTAAAAATAAAAATATATACATTTCATGTGCATTTGAAGTGAAATTGAACGAGCTAATAAAAGACAGTTAGTGTATCTAAAATTTATTCAATTATTTTGTCAATGCTCTTTCATTTCGTAAAAAATATTTAATATAAATTTTTAAGGAAACATTTTCAGAAATCACTCAATTTCCAAATTAAATTTATATAAATTTAATAATTTTCTATAAATCCTACAATATTTTTACATTTTTTTAAATTGATTTAATTTTGCACGAATATGACATGTCTAAGTAACAGCAGCATAAAAGTTATTTGTATGTTGAAATGAAAATTCTGAAAAATTATTTGAATTTTAAATATGATTTTATTGATTTAAATAGTTAACATAATTTCTGGTCATTTTTTCTTTTCCAATTTAGTAATAGTTTTATTCAGCTTATCATGTTCGTTAAAAAATAAAATATATATATATTTCACGTGCTTTTGAAGTGAAATTGAACGAGCTAATAAGAATTACAGTTGGTTTTCAATGTTCGTTCATTTCTTAAAAAGAATATTTAATATAATTTTTTTTTAATAAACATTTCCGAAATATCACAATTTTTAAAGTTAAATTTATATAAATTTAATAATGTTTTATAAATCCAACAAATTTTTTTTTTTTAATTTTTTGAATTGGTTTAGTTTGTACGAATATGGCGTGTCTAAGTCACAGCAGAATTTGATGTTTTTTTTTTATATCACTTACCAGCCAAACGTTTAAAAAGTAGTTCCAATTTTTATTTAATTTCGGCAATTTTGATTTATTGGGTTGATAAGTGTTTATATTTTTCTTAATTAAAAAGAAAACTTACTGCAAAAAAAAATACTGTAATAAAAAATTCTCACTCAGTTATTAATTTTAAAATATTTCTTTTTTTTTTTTTGTATGAACATCTGCTATTTTTATAGTTTTTTTATCATTTTGTCAAATGAAATGTAATATATTAAATCAAAAATTTTATATATCTAGAAATATTATTGAATTGAAATTATTTATTTATTTATTTTTACTATTTTTTTATGAAAAAAAAAAAAAAAACTAAAAATGTTATTAACCACCATATAAGAATAAAATTAAAAAAAAAAAAAAAAAATCTGTCTCCAACCGAAATGCTTTATTCATCTGAAAACATAAAAATTGTAATACATGTTAACAAAATTAATAAAATAAGAAATTAACAGTTTTTCTAATAATAATAAAACATCCAATCTTAATATCTTGATATACTAATGTAAATACTACTTTGTCAAACGTTTGGGATGTAATTGAGTTAAAAAAATTGTAATAATTTGGATTCATGCCAAGAATGTTTACCAACTAAATTTATAAATATTGCGGAATATTGCTCTGAGAAAATTGCGGTTTGTGGAAGACGAGGTCAAAGATCCTTGCGTAAATTACATTTTATAAATTGTTTACTAATTTTATTGCATTTATATTTGATGTCAAGAAATTTATTTAGAAAAATCATTATTGTTTTTCACAAAATAATATATAATGTTAAAAATTTTCAAAATTCAAAACTTAGCAGGGGATAAAAAAAAAATTACATACCGTTTGCTCGAATTATTAAATAATACCATGTGTTAAAAAAAAAAAGATTATAATTGTTTACAAAATTAATTAATTCTCTTTCTAATAAAATAATTATTTGCTACATTATATAGGGTGCTCGAAAAGTAATCTACCTAAACTGCAAAAGATGGTAGAGACCAAAAGAAACTTTTTCTTGTCGTATAATATATATCTAGAGATGCGACGTTTAAGGGCTGGGGACTTAAAAAACTTAAAATGCTAATTTTAACGATGTGCTACTTGAAAATGATAGCTACAACCGCCTCTAATGCAAGATTTACATCATCCCCAGATTTACATTGACTTTTGGTATAGTTTCGATAAATTCAAGACAGATGTTTGATGAAAATCTTTTACTGTGCAACCTTTGAACAGCTCGTCCGTTGTTTTTATCTATTCTTTAGTTCAGATGAATATCTACAAGCCTTGTATTCGTGTAGCAATACATGTTAATGAAATTCTCAACGAGTAAGGATACCGTATGCTCTACAAGAAGTTATCGACTGACTTAAAGGTGTGTCCTCTACTATTTAAATACCCTATACCAGGGGTCGGCAACCTGCGGCACGCGAGCCACATGCGGCTCTTTGGATGTGAAGCTGCGGCTCTTTAGTTCCATACGCAAATTTTATTTATTTTATCAAAAAAAAAAAAAAAAAAATTTAAAAATCGTTTAAACATGCATGTACGTAACGCAACAAAAGTGGACATCTTTAAAAGAAATGCCGCGAGTTGAAGCACTTATATTCGACGCATGGAATAGTCTTCCAGATTGCTACAGTGAGGTGAAGAAGTTGGCATTTGGAGTGTTGACTATCTTCGGATCGACATGTTCGTGCGAGCAAACGTTCTCTTGCATGAATCTAATTAAAAGTAAAGTAAGAAGCCAACTAACAAATGAAAATTTAGAGTCGTGTTTGAAACTTAAAACAACAAGTTATGAGCCAAATTTATCCAAACTTTCTAAAACCAGGGCAAAGCCATCGCCCCCATTGAATTTGTTTGCTCAATTGTTTGTTATTGAAGTACAAATTAGTGTTGTAAGTAAATGTTTAATTGTTTTAATTTTTTACTTAAATAATAAGTAATTATCTAATAATGCCATATACATATTATCTAATTTGTTGTGAAAAACACTACTAATATATTATATAATATAAATAGATATTTTTTCTTATGAATAAATAGATTAGGTTTTTTTTTTTTATCAAAAACTTTTATTTATGCGAGTACTATTTGTTGTTGTCAAGAAAAATTTTGTGGCTCTTTAAAAACTTTGAAATTTTGTAAATTGTAATTTTTGACTCTTCCAACTCAAAAAGGTTGCCGACCCCTGCCCTATACCAAAACATATGTTCCATGAAAAAAAAAAAAAAAGTTTACTTTGGTCCCCTTTATTATTCATTATAATTTTAAAAGCTTAATAATAAAAGTTCTTCGAAAGGAGATTGCCTGTTGAGAGAATGCGAATGAATTGAGAAGTGAGAAATGTCCATGGGCTAAATTGGTCTTTTGTGTATAAACTTTATTTCAACCTTGCAATCCTATAAAAATTTATCTTCGATACGTTTGATTTATGTCACATATAAGTTGATCTTATACTTTTTTGATATCCTGTTGGTCAATTCCGGAGAAGAAATTTTACGAGCCATTGTATCAAGGATAGTGAAAAAATAAAATAAAAAATAAACAGATTTTTCGCAGTACAGCTTGAGTACTACTTATATAATAACTTGATAAGTATTAAATTCTACTAATATAATAAAAAATTGTATGATAATTTGATATTGTAGAGACATATAAATGAATCTAAGAATACTTTGACTCATTTAACTATCAAAATAGCACAGAATGTTTGTGGTTTATTATAATTATATTTTTCCCCGTGTCCCAAGGTATTTAGGCTAACGTGTAACAGAGTGCTATTTGATTCGGTGATATATGCCAGGGAGAGAATAAATGTTTGATTCTCGTGGAGAATCACTGATTTGATGCGATAGAGAATTTCTCATCGACAGTCTGATTAGGATGTTTAGAGCGATGCAGTTATACGATGCAGTTGTCTATAAAAATCTTGACTTGACTACTTGACTTGACTTTGAGAATTAAGCTCTTCTCTGTGGACAGTTCATGATATACATAAGGCCTGCTGATGTGCAGAAAAAAAAAGTAACCATTGGGGCCTGATGTCCGAGTGACTAGGATTCTGGCGCTCGCACAAGTTTCGGGTTCGAGTCCCTGACTGTGTCATGCATGCTTCGGAATCCCCTTTAAACCGAAAGTCCCCTGTCTAATACGACTGTTGGATGTAGGGCTGACAACCCTACCCGTAAAAGGTAACAAAATCTCATGTTTCGGAATCTGCCAGTAGGCAGATGACCTTCGTCCAACATGGGGCTGTCGCGCAAGTGAAGATTTGGTTTGTCGCTCTACGGTCATTTAATGCACACTCTAGGCCAATTATACCGGAAACTACAGTTTAACGTGGATTCGAACCACCACCACTACTACTACTACCACACCACCACCACTACTACTACTACCACACCACCACCACTACACACAACACCACGTTACTGTACCTAGAGCTGAGTTACTGCACAGTTTGGGAATGATATAGGTGAGAAGTCTGCTCCGCTCTATAGTCATATAAGACTGAGATCTTCAGTTTAATATGGATTTCGAACCGTTAATAAACATCCATTCAGGATTCGAATCTAAAGCCTGGCCACCAAAGGCCAGAGCACTAGTCAATTAGCCACCAGGCCGCCGCCATTGAAAATGAAGAAGGTTACTTTAGTACGAATGCAATTATTGAATGAATGATTGTACAAATTAAAGGGTGATCTTCAGAAGTAGGTGACTACAACAACTACAAATTATTATATATTTTAATAAAATTGTAATACTATAAATTGAAATCTATAATAAAAACATTTTATATAATTAAATGGATATTTTTCTGCATTGGGACTTACTTAAATAAGTGCAAATTTTCTTTACGGAAATCTATTTTTACAGTAAGTGTTATATAAGTTACTGTCGTGATGATTTCTAGTTTCTGATTTAATGAAACTTTTCTTCGTTTTCATGATTCTAAATTAAGTTTTACTTTAAAGATTTTACTGTATAAGTTTAAACGTGAATCTTTTTTTTTATTTAAAAATATATTTTTTGATTTTTATCTCAAGATGGGACAGGAAACCGACATACGGGAGCGACAGGTGCAGTTTTTATTTAATAAGCGCTCTATTTTAACTATTATAGTTGGCTTGAAGCTCGCAAGGTCATCTTTTCATTTTTCGGGTAATAAATTGGTTTTTGTGCGCCAGATTTTTATCACCCATTGTAGCTGGATTTCCCTTTTTCATGCCATTGTGGGTCATTTTTTCCTTGTAAAAGGACGTCTCGTTCCCCCACTCTGTAAAGCGACTGATTTTTCTTTTTTTTTTTTTTTTTTCATTGAAATTTTAAACTAGCGGATAGCGTTCTCTGTGACATATGTGAATTACCGTGCAAGGCAAATGTGATATTCTGACCCCGTTCAAATGCTGATTCTTAATATGTGCAAAAGCATTATCCCGAATATAGCCTCTCACATTTGTATAATACTTTGCAAGTAAATTTTAAATTTTCAACTAAAGACTTGTTGTTGTTTCTTATCCCACTTGGTAGACAGCTACATCTAGAGCCAGCCCAAGAATCCATGTGGTCTCATGGTAGAAAAGAAGGGGGAGGGTCATCTTCTGTTGTGAGGGTGCACCGTAGGTAGAAGTTTGTCTAGGCTCCGTGACGCTAAATTTTTACATGGTAGGCTGGTCAACCCTACGCCCAACAGTCATATTAGACCAGGACCTATGGCTTAAAGTGGATATTCCGAATCACTACAAGCATCCATTATGGGACTCGAACCCGAAACCTGGGGTACAGAGAACCAATCACTCGGCTCTGAGTTAAAGATTAGGTTTGTCGCTCTACTGTCATTTTTCCCACACTTTAGACACACTAGATCGAGACCTACAGTTTAACGTGGATTTCACTAACAAACACCCTTGACACCGCCAGGAATCGAACCTGAAGCCTATTGTACCAAAGACAGAGCGCCAGCCAGCAGGCCGCTCTGAACTAAACAGTCTTTGAGGCTACCTTCCGTTATTCTAAGACAGACACGTGTTCCCTTCTGATGCATATGTCGCAATTTCATGTTGTTTTTTTCGTTTGTCCTTCACATATTTCAGATATTTGTTTGTCCTTCAATACCCAAAAGCCCATTCGCATTTGCATTATTATTATTATTATTTCAATTTAATAGCATTAACGCATCGTAAGTGATCTCGAAATTCCTGGCTGATTATAATTTTGATTCTATCGTGCAATCCCAGTGGCTAAATTTATGCATGGATTTCTTTGATGAAAAACTGAAACGCGATAGAAATGCATTGATCATTATTTTAACAATTGCATATTTTCGAATTTAGTAAAAAAAGAAAATTTCTAAAACAAAAATATATTTGAAAAACAGAAGCTAATCCTTTAAAAAAAATATGACAGCAAGGATGAAGATTTCCATGATGATTACAATGCTCGTTTTTTTTTACCTAACAATCTGAGTTACAAAATGCTGTCAGATTAAGTATACAGTTTTTTTTTTTTCTTCTTTCGGCTTGACATCATATGTTATACCATTGTTTAAACAATTTTACATTTGGTTTAAAACAAAAAAAAAGATGATGATAAGAATGTATTTGTCAATGGTATTGTACGTGCCGTGAATGCTCAATATACGTTTTGAACTTCATTGATCAATATATCTTTTAAAAGTAATTACTAAACTGTGATGTAAATAATGAAGTACTTAAAATAATTTAGAATTTCCAAGTATTTATTCAACGGACCCTTTCCCTACAACCATTTTTAAAAGTAATAAATAAAAATTAACATATGTCCTTAACCTTTCTGCAGTTAATAAACCGGTGTAGGAAATTACACAGATAATTATAGCTTGGGAAACGTCTATCTATTGATTTATCTGCAAATGATTGATTAAATTGTCTATTTGTAGTTATTTTTAGCTCGTTGTCATTCGAACTGGTTTTAAATTGGCAGTTGACAAGCAATTATGAACGAATCGTTCAGCCAACATTTTTAATCTTATTAATATTAGTGAATGAACAAGATGATTGCGTATGGACAGTCAGCACATGCTCAGATTGTATTTTTTTCTTTCAAATTATATATCAGTGGACCTCTTGTTCCGCTTAAATATGCTGCGAACAACAGGTTATGAAAAGAGGGTATTGTCTTCCGACTGGACTTGGAGTAATTGCCTCATATTTATATATCATGTGTGAAAAAAACCTTTAAAAACTCCCGTAAAGTGGCCATGGCTTGATAGCCAATTGGCTAACTCTCTGGCTTTTGGTACCACAGACCTCAGGTTAGAATCCTGGGGGTGGCATGGATGTTTGTTAGTGGTACGGAATCCACGTTAAACTGTAGGTACCGATCTAATTAGTCTAAAGTGTGCAAAAAAAAAAAAAAAAAATGACAATAGAGTGACAAACCAAACCTATAAAGTGTCCTGACTGTCCATAGGAGACTATGTTGTGACATCGAATCTTTTCGTTTTTGACAACAGTAGCAATAATGACGCAGTCATTGGATTCAAACCTGTATGTTGTATTGTTTTCGTATATATTGTATTGTTTTGCTGGGCTTTGACTTCAGGTAGATAAGTTGAAGATTCAGTGTTACTCTACTCGTAGCCTTACTACTGTATGAATGTCGCATTGTACCCACATTTTGTTTCCGTTATTTGTAACTAATACATCCAGAAATATCATCTAGGGTATGGATACTAACAGAAGGCTATTTCTGCCTCCATATTTATCATATTCATCTCCGGTGTAGTTATGGGAATTTTCAATTCAGGTTTGGTAATTGGATTTTTAAACCGAGCTTTCAAAGTTTGGAAACTCAGTGAGCAATCTTCTACGCCTACATGTAACAACATGTAGGCGTAGTAGATTGCTCATTGAGCTAGATAGAAAGTAGATTAAAACAAATAATTTTTCTAGCATCTTCTTTTTTTGAAATGTTTAATTTCTATGTACAAGTATAAAGTTTATAAAGTACATACTTTATATCAAATGGATAGTTTGGATAATAGATGGATAATTTTATTATCATATATTTAACGTATTCGACTCGACTAAGTTGCTTAGTTGCGAGGATATTCGATGCCGATTGTGATAACATACATAAAACATCTCATATCAGTCTGCATAGAGTTTTTCCGTGTTTATTTCTACACAAGTAAATCCGGGGCAGTTTCCCTTAAAAACCTACCTAAAGGCAATGTCCACTTCTCACCTCCAGGCATGCTGTTCGTAGTATTAAAAAATATAAAACCCATCGACGTTCAACGAAAAAAAAAAAATAGTTAAACATTATTTTTTTTTTAGCACCTGTTTTTGAATTTCTAAATCTCTTACAAAAATGGTGCGTTTCCATTTTATTTTGCATCTATTTCTAAAAAAGAAATGTTAAAAAGTAGCTAGCATTGTTAACATGATTTTAAAAAAAAATAAATTAAGAAAGGAAAAAGGAATTCATAAATGAATACAACCTTCGCTTCTAATGCAGTAAATTTTTTCATTCCAAACTTTATGTTACTATTCGGCGTTCAAAAAAATTGTTGACAGTAATTTAACAATGCTTTTAGTGTTTCACAGGAAGCGCTTTTATTGTTTCTTTTATAGTGCTAACGTGGATTTATTACACCCTTGATACAATAACCTTTTCTTTTCTTTATTGCATTTTTTTCACAACCTCCGTGAAGTGATAATTTTTTTTTAATAAAGCCATTATGCATGAGAAAGCAGATGCCTCAGGGAAGATACGAATGAATTATAGTTACCCAACAATTGAAACTCATCTGCTACTTTTTAACCATGCAAAGCTATTATTCTGCAGAAATCTGATACTACATTGTTTAGTACTTAGTGAGGGGAAAGTGTAAGTAATTTAGGTAATGGCTTGGAGGTTTTTATATTTCAAGGTATAACGCACTAGCATCGAACTTAAAATTATTAATTGAGTGAATCAGTATGTTTTCAGTAACTATCGCACGTTTTCATTTTAATAACTCAGTAGTCATTTTTTTCAGTTATTCATTATTTCAGTCCTTATTCTTTTCAGTTACTATTTCAGTCATTATTGTTTTCAGTTACTATTTCAGTCATTATTGTTTTCTGTTAATATTTCAGTAATCATTTTTTCAGTTTTCAGTTATTATGTCAGCCATTATTATTTTTAATTACTATTCAGTCATTATTGTTATCACCTATTATTTCAGCCATTGTTTTCAGCTATTAATTTATTAATTAAAATCCCCAGTTTATATTTTAAGGCAATGTGTGCAGTTCAAAATGTATTGCTAAAATCATTTTATTAATTTATGGTTTTATTTAGATATTTAAGTTTTTGGAATTGTTTTAGAGTTATATTTCAGTTACTTTGACTTTCAGAGAGAGTAAAGGTGGCAGTTTACATTTTTTTTTTTTTTTTTTTTACATCGGTGGGCTTTGTTCCACTAAGCTATGTAACAAATAGACCACCGACGGATGATGAAAGGAAGGAATTGCCGTCCGTGAGGACCTTTTAGGGGTAACTGTCTCACATTTGCGTGTTTATAGGAGAAACTTTGAAAATTATTGTAAACATTTAAATATTAAAAAATATCATTATAAAAACAACAACTGAAATTCTCTCATGAATTTCAATTTATCATGTCTTAGTAAGCCTTTCTAGCTGAACTTAAACAATATTAAAAGTTATTGAAACAAATATTACGAATATAGAAGAATATTATAAATAATGAACCATTTATGATAAAGAACAATTATTATGAATAAAAAAAAACAAATAAACAAAGAACAGTTATTGAACGAATATTATGAACATAGTTAATGAACTAATATTTAAAAAATAAACGTAAATTATGATAATAATTATTGGACGAATATTAAAAGTAAAGAATAATAAATGTAAAGAATAAGTATAATAAAGTAAGAATAAGTTAAGAATATTAAAAATAAAGTAAAGTTATTGAATGGACATTAAAAGTAAAGTACAATTGTTGAACGAACATTAAAATTAAAGAACAATTGTTGAACGAACATTAAAATTAAAGAACAGTTATTGAACGAATATTTAAAATAAGGAATAATTATTGAACGAATAATGAAAGTAAAGTATAATTATTGAACGAATATTGAAAGTAAAGTATAATTATTGAATATTAAACGCATATAAAAAAAAACAATTATTGAACGAATATTATGAATATAATGAATAAATATTGCGGATATTGAATACCGTAGTTATGTGTAGTCATAGCTTTGCAAATTGTTAAATCTATTGAAAATATAGCAATATTGAAATAATTTGTCATTGTATAATACTAGGCTATTAATCAACTGATGATTTTATGCTAATCACCAGCTATGATTTGCCATTTTGTTTTGTGACAGACATGCTGCTATAGATCATTCTCATTAAGGAAACCGGAATAGATTCAAGAAATCTGCACATTTTTATCGGCCGACAAAAATGAAATCTAAAAGGAAATTATCTATCAAGTTAAAAAGGAACAAAAATTGCCATGAGCTGTGTCATTACCGGGAATTTTGTTTTCGTTCTCTATCTCTCTCTTTTTCAATTCCTTCTATTAGTTCACCCTCTCCCTATATATATAACCTGTTCAAATTTTCAATCGTTCATAAAATACTTTTTATTCATCCACTCAAGTTCAAATACATTTTTTGAAACTTGTAGTGGATGACACTCGATGTTAATACAGTTTTTTTTTTTTTTCAAATATTAATTCATTCATTACATTTAATTAATTAATTTTAGTTTTATTTGGGAGAAAAAATTTCTCTTATGTAAGATATTTAGCAGGATATAAATTTAGGACTAAATATCGTCTGTGGCGAAGCATGTAGATCGCTGGAAAAAAAATTTCCTTTTTCAGATTTTTTTTTTTTCATTCTGGGTTCTAGTCTGAGTCAAGGAGGGAAAAAAATGGAAAATGAAACATGTGAATAAATTAGTGAGAGAGATGAAAAGTGTGTATATGAAAGAGAGAAAGTGTGCGAGAGAGAACTATTATTAAATTGTTTAGAAAAGAAACAAGCAATATAAAAAAATTAAAGTCAATTCCTAATTTTTTTTCACTATATTGCAGAAAGTCCTTTATAAATAATTTTCATTCATTTTTTTTTTTTAGTTTATCGGGCGGCATCTATGGGTAGATACATGCAACTTAAATCTAAAAAAAACTAAAATTTATGAATTAAATTTAATGAATGAATTAATATTTGAAAAAAACTGTATTAACATCCAGTGTCATCCACTACAAGTTCAAAAAAAAAAAAATGTATTTGAATTAGAGTGGATGAATAAAAAGTATTTTATGAACGATTGAAAATTTGAACAATATATATATATATATATATATAGGAGAGTGTGAGCTAATAGAAGGAATTGAAAAATGAATGAAAATTATTTATAAAGAACTTTCTGCAATGTAGTGAAAAAAAAAAAGTTGGACTTGACTTAAAAAAATTTTTTTTATTATTATTTGTTTTAATTTGGATCAGAATGGTACCACTTAAAATAGTTCAGAAAAGAATTGATTCATTTATTTAGTTGATGGGCAATGGAATTGGATTGGTTTAATCTACGACGAAAACCTGTTTCGTTCTTTTTTTCTAAAAATAAATATTTCCATTCACCAAAGGAGATAGTTTTGACTCAATAGTTAAAACCAGTAAAGCAATCGTTGTCCTTTCTGAAGGACAGGATGCGATTCCGTCTGACGATCTCGTCTAGATCATATAGCCTGAAGGCTCTTTTTTTTATTTTTATTTTTATTTTTTAACTCATTGCTGGCAGCACCGTAATTGCTGGTCATTCTGTTATCCTTGAACTTTGGATAGTCATTTCTTGACCTCGCAGAAATTGCCCAGAAAAACAGGCACTCATAACTTTCCCATTAAACCGAAAAAAAAAAAAAAAAAAAGGTAAGATTCTCTTTCTAATGCTTTAATTGTTAAATAAATTGAAAATATAGCAATATTGAAGGAATTTGTCATTGTATAATACTATGCTAATAACCAACCATGATTTACCATTTTGTTTTGTGACAGACATGATGATAACAACTGCTATAGATCATTCTTATTAAGGAAACCGGAATAGAACCAAGAACTCTGCACATTGTTATCGACCAACAAAAATGAAATCTAAAAAGGAAATTATCTATCAAGTTGAAAGAGAATAAAAATTGCCATGAGCTGTGACATTACCAGGAATTTCGTTTTCGTGCTTTTTAGTACAACTTAAAATAGTTGAGAAATGAATTGATTAATTTATTAAGTTGATGGGCAATAGACATGGATTGATTTAATCTACGACGAAAAAAGAACGAAAACGAATCGATCTCTTTTCTAAATTCGATTTCTTTTCGATCTTTTTTCTAAAATAGATAGTATTTCCATTCACCTAAGGAGATAGTTTTGAGTCAATAGTTAAAACCAGTAAAGCAATCGTTGTCCTTTCTGAAGGACAGAATGTGATTCCGTCTGACGATCTCGTCTAGATCATATAGCCTGAAGGCTGCTTTTTTTTATTTTTTAACTCATTGCTGGCAGCATCGTAATTGTTGGTCATTCTGTTATCCTTGAACTCTGCATAGTCATTTCTTGACCTCGCAGAAATTGCTCAGAAAAACAGGCATTCTTACTTTCCCATTAAACGAGAAAAAAAAAAAAAAAAAAAAAAGGTAAGATTCTCTTTCTAGGGGTTTTCCACCCTGCCATAGATATTTACGTGCTGCCTGGAGGTTTGTAAATCTAAAATGAATGGGTAAAGCTGCACTCTCTCTCCATTGTTTATAGTAAAAATGAAAGAGGGTTTAACAAAAAGCTTGTTTTTTTTTTCCTCTCTCTCTCAGAGACTGGAATTCCAAGAACTGTTTTTAACGATCAATGGAACTTTGTTTTGTTTTGGTTGCATCTTTCTATTCCACCTTAATTGATGACTTTGGAATCAATAAATCATTCATTTTTTTATTTCAACAAAAAGAATGGAATAGTGGAAAAAAGATGTTAAAAAAGGAGTGGATAAGTTTTGTTATGAAATAAATATTATTCATCAATTATTGAGTCGCATTAATTTTTTACTGAAACTGCCTATTTGATCAGTTTGGTTTATGAATAATTTATGAATATTATTTATTATAAAACTTTTTAACTGAGAAAGATGAATTTTGAAAATTTATACCGCAAAATATATTATTTAAAAACTAAGTATAAATGTTATGATAAAAATTTACTTTTATTATGGTTTTTGTTGGACAAAGTAAATAAGACGAGTTAAAACAATCAGAGAAGGATTTTTTTTTTTTTTAATGAGTTTGGTTAAATGTGAATTTTATTTCTTTAAGTTCAAAGGTAAAATTTTTAGGTATTTCGATTCAGTTATTATGGTTTTTATTTTTTGTTTTTTTCTAATAAGGATTAACTTAAAATATACTTTTTAAAACTTAAAATAATGATCTACTCAAAATCGCTTATGAAAACTTAAAATAATGATCTACTCGAAATTACTTATAAAAACTTAAAGTAATTGTATTGATTAAAAATGAGCAATTTGGTTTCAATTTTTTATTGTAATCAACTTCGTTTCAAGGGGGAAAATTGAAACCCAATCGCCCATAATTCAAAATTCAAACCTACAATTTTTGACAATCATTTACCTATATATATAATAACCACCAATATGGTTAATATAGAATTTTAATGTCTTTTTTGTGCTATAAAAGAAATCATTATAAACCCAATAAATTATTCTTCCATGCATTTTTTAGAACTCACTTATAAATTTTATCATTTTTTTCTCATTTTATTGGAAATCCATAATGAAGTTCGCATGCAAACATATATTCATCCTTTCTGCGAAGATTCATTAATTACAGTTTAATTCGGCTTTTGCCCTGGTCTTCAATCATTCGAAGATTTTTCTTAACGTCGCCATTTTTTTTTTATATATATATATATAAATCCCTTTTCTTCTTCTTTTTTTAAGTTCTGCTTCAAACTTCATTTTTTATCCCCATTTTTTTTTTCTCTAAGACTTTTTTTTATGTGTTCTTCTCTTTGTTTTGCTTTTTTTTTGATCCCGACACTAACGATTTTCAGAAGCATTTTACTAAAATACTGAATGGCAACATTCCAGGAGCAGTATGTTCGTTCACAGCAGTATCTACTACTGTGCCCAAAAAGTAAGAATCAATTAATTTTTTTCAAAAACTTTTTATTTATTCTATCAAATTTATTTCAACGCCTTCAAAGTAATCCCCTCCGGACACAATGCACTTATGCTAATTTTTTTTTTTTTCCAATCCTCAATGCATGCTAAAAATTCATCGACAGGGATGGCCTTCAAAGCGCGCGGCGATTCACGTTGTAACTCTTCAATCGACTCAAAACGGTGCTCCCAGGAGTGGTCTTTTGAGTTTAGGGAATAGCCAGAAGTCGTACGGTATGAATACAGTGGTTGTGGAACGATATGGGTTTCATTGTGGGCGAAACAGTCACGAAGAATCAATGCAGTGTGAGCTGGCGTATTCAGTGTTTTAGGTACCAATCGAGATTTGACGCGTTTGAGGCCCAAAATGGAATTGACCGATCCTTTTGAAATTCCAACATCAGCAGCAAGGTCTCTAATTGTAAATCGACGGTTTGCAAGCACCAAATCTTTAATGTTTTGGGACGTGAGCTTCGTTGGTTGAGGTTGATGATCGATCAGAGAGTTCTTCGTCTTCAACGCGTTCTCTGCCTTCTTTGAACTGTTTATACCACTTCTAAACATTTCTTTCGGATACAGAAATGCTCAACGAATGCCTTCTGCAACATTCTATACGTTTCCGCAAACAAAATTGAATGCAAGTTAATTGTTCAATTCATTCAGACATTTCAAAAATCGCTGGAATCAGTTTTAGCGTCTCACAAAGCCAAGCGTAACTCAAACACTAATGAATATTTTGACAACAAATTTCACACAGATGTCAAGGACAGTGCCAACAACCTAAAAAAAAAAAAAAAAAAAAATTGAAATTCCATAAGTCCTGGGAATTTTAATTGAAAATTGATCTTGCTTTTTGGACACAGTAGTATATATATATATAAATTCCTTTTCTTCTTTTTTTTTTAAGTTCTTATTCAAACTTACGAATTTTTTTTTTTATGTGTTCTTCACTTTGTTTCGCTCTTTTTTGATCTCCGACACTAACTGCAAACGATCTTCAAAAGCATTTTACTAAAACACTGAATGGCAACGTCCCAGGAGAAGTATGTTCGTTCACAGCAGCAGCTACTTGAACTCGCTAACTGGGGAAAAATTCGAAATTCGAATAAAAATGAAACGGGTCATATTGTGTTGGCATTGTTTCGCGTTGTTGGGAAGTATTATTTTTCCATCCTTCAAAAAATCACTGCTAACAATCGAGGATATGTTCTGATGAAACCCCCTTTTCCCTGGATTTTTTTGTTTATTGGCTCTTTTGCCTTTTGTTTTGGTTTTTCGTGGAATTATTGTTACGGTCGACGTCCGCCGAAACTGATGTAACCCAGACTCGACGTGTGTATAAAACTGTTTGCTGGAATCGGTGTGCCGGGTTATGTCGAAAGGTAATGCAGTTTCGAGGAAGGATGCAATTAAAAAAAAAAAAAAAAAAGTAAAAACCACACATTGCCTGTTTTGTCTGTGGCTGGGAGTTCATTACTTTGTGGAAAAGCAAACATTTTAGTTCGTTGAATTCTAATTTGTATTATTTGTTTTAACGCATAATGGTGAGAACTTTTTTAAAAAATGTTCTATTTTTGTTCGTGCTTCTTTTGGCGCGGTAATTTTATTCGATTTTTAGTATGTTTAGCAATCGTCTGTTGAAATTTAATATTATTAATAACGATTTGGAAAAATATCTTTGTACTTTTCCCCTTACATAAAAGAGCGGTGAATAATCTAATAGTTAGTGTGAAATTATTATGCAGAAAATGCTCTGATTTACCCTATCTGATTCTTCTCATCATTTTGGGTGCTTTTACTTTTTTTTTTTTTTACCCATAAAATTATGGGTATTGTTTTGATAGTAGTGTTTTTCGTTTCCTTGAACGCTTTTTTCTTGCCCTTGATCAATCCTTATTGGTCCATTTTCAACGTTTCTTATTGGTTTCTTCTTATTTATTATTTATTTTTAAATTTCTTTCACGAGCTATCCTTAGTGGTTTAATTAAATTTCTTTCGCGAACTTTTTACCCATGAAACTATGGATATTGTTTTGGTAGCTGGATTTTCGTTTCCTTGATCACCTTTTTTTGTATCCTTGATCACTTTTTGACTTTTCCATTTTCAACGGGTTTTTGTATTGATTTCTTAATTTTTTTTAAAACGTTTCTTTCACGTTTTGTACTTAGTGATTTATTAAATTTCTTTCACGAACTTTTTTTCATATACATAATATTTATTTAAATTTCTTTCATGTCTTATAATAATAATATAATTAATAAATTAAATAATTAAAATCCTTTAAAAAAAAATCGTCTGGTGTAAGTAGAGAATAATTTTTATTCCAAAGATAAAATGAGATTTTTCAAGAAAAAAAAATCGTTTGGAATTCTATGGGTTTTTATGTTTTAAGATTGCCATTATGCATTTTGTTCTTACATTATAGTCTAAATTTTATAGATAACCCGTATAGCGACACAGGCGATTATATATTGTTTTAATATTTTTTTGTTACATAAATATTATATTCTTTTTTGTATCATACATTTTCATAAATGAAACGAAAGCGCAAAAAGTATTTAATAATATATCAACTTTCATTTTAATTATTTTTTTATGTCCATAAATAAGTTGTACATATTTATTTCCATTAATCATATTTAGTCGTAAATATTTATAATGCAATTGTTCGTTATAAAACTAAATAAATTTTTAATTAAATACTTCAATTTTGGTTAATTCACGAACAGCAAAAATCAAGCATTAGATGTTCATAAAAAAAATGAATTTCAATGAAAAATGAAATATAAGGAAAAGTAACAAATAAAAAATAATTCTACATTTAAAAAAATATTTTTCTTGTTGCCGATGCGTTTTATTTTCATTAGTTACAACAAATATCAATTACAGATAAAAATTTAAAAAAGCAAAAATGTTATCTTCATTTTATAACTATTTATGAAACATAATGTTAAAGATAATTTTAAAAGTAACATTTAATTAAAATAAATGAAATACTAAGTCAATCAAAACATTATTTGAACTTTTTCTCTACATGAGAGATTCTTTTATGCAAATGACAATTTTATTTTAATTATACATATCACCAGAACTGGATTCATCGGCGCTTCAAAGAGAAAGTTATCGAATTTGAACCCCTTTATTTTTTTTGAATCGTTTAAAAATGATTCATAGCAATGCTAAAGCAATGATCGCTCTGTCATCAATTTGGAGGCGTGAGTTGTTTATCCCAAATATAGGTGTTTTCCCCCTAAAAACTATCCCTGAAAATAATTCTCCCCTTTCCCCTTATGACAGGTTATGTTTGTTGCAAAGTATGTTACTCTCTATGTTCTATACCAGGGGTGGCCAACCCGCTGCCCGCCTTGAACATTTTTCCAGCCCGTGAGATGTATCACACTTTTACAAAATATATTTATTTTATGATCGCCAAAGTAGTGAAAACCCAATGCATTAAAAAATTCATTATGTGTGCATCCATATTCAAAAATGAACTGTCGAAATGATGAGAAAAATTAACGTTGATCTTAAAATTAATATTCTTGCGAATATAGGACAGATATTGCCTGTTTTATTTTCGGGTTTACAATTATGAGTTCGCAGAATAATTAAATTATAGTATAAACACCAATAACGGTCGTCACCAATTACGCTAAACACCCATTACGATGTGCAAATACCCAAATTGAGATCGATTTGCAAAAAGCTGAGTGAAAGAGTGAAGAAACAAATATTGCATTAGTAAAATAAATATTTTTTAATGATTTTATTTTATTTTATTTTATTTATATTTTTTATATTTCATTTTTAGTGTTCTATATTTCTTTTTAAACTGTGCGTTTAGTATCATTATTATTATGGTTATCTATGTTTACATGTAAGAATAATAGTAAACACAATAATTATAACTCATTATGTTTCAATTTTTCACTCTTAAAAAATGTCTATAGTGGGTCTAAATCTAATATGGGGATATAATTTTATATGCTGCCCGTGGAGCTATGATGCTTTCCAATGTGGTCGCAAGATCGTTTGGGTTGGCCACCCCTGCTCTAGCATGCTTTCAGTTTCTAAAATTATGTCCTTTAAGAAGATTTTTATTGTGGACATAACTAAGTGCTTTTTTGCTTTTATTTTCATCTTGTTTTGTATTCATGGATTACTAAAATATTCCATCTCTCGTTTAAAAAAAAAATGTGGAAAATAAAACATATCTTTTTTTACCTCCCTTAAATTTTAGCATTATCTACTGAGATAGAATGTTTTAGAAACTGATTCGAAAGTGATAATATATGAAACATTTATTAGAATCGTAAATTTTGATAACTTAAAAAAAGACTTCTTTTTGCACTCTGTATATATATGCTATATATATATATATATATATAGTTATGCCGATGACTTATATATACGAGATGTTGATTTTATTGTGGAAACAATTAAAGAACAGAAAAATTTAATATGATGAATAAGACTTTTATTTGATAATTTTTTAATCTTCATTTTCTGTAATATAAGAAATAAAAATTCAATTTTTATGAAATATATCTATTTACTTATCAGGTACATGTAAAGATAATATACATTAGAGAAAATATGGACGTGCAAAGGATGTCTTAAAGTGGTACACCAATTGAAATTTTTTGTTGTTGTTGTCGCTTTCCGGCTGTTATCTGAAGTCGTAATTTTTATTTTCAAAAAAAGGTTGTCGCCGGTATTGCAGAGTTCTCATGCCACTACGTGACTTGGGCATCAAAAGAGGCCTTCCTAATCTCTTCTTCCCTCCATAAAACAGTGTAATCGTGATTCTCTCATACATAGAATGCTGTTTTTCGATACACTTTCTTTCCAAAATACATAAAAGCCAATAACCCTTTCGTTGTCAAGGTTAACTCTGCTGGATGCTTATTTTATGTGTCGCAGAAGAAAAAATGCGTGCGACAAATCATCTTAATATTTCCTGTGTTATTTCATTGAGGTTTTTGTGTTTCTCGCTATTGCAGATCTTAAAATTTCGCATAATAGTTGTATTATAATTTAAAATTAAATATTTGTTGCAAAATTATTTTTTATAGTATTATTGTACATTTTTTAAAATTAAAATGCTATTTTAGAATCATTGAAAAACAAATATAATTATTTTAAATCTAATTAAAAAAATCAGTTAGGAAAGCTGAATATCAAAATATTTCACATTTCAAATAGTTATTAGTATAATTTATTTAATTTTAAAGGAAGCTTTTAAATTATGTTTTTATAATTTTTATTCGAAATTTTCATTTAAATGAACAGTAAAAAAAAGAATTCATTTAAAATATAGTAAAAAACAATAATCACAGAATTTTTCAAGGGGAAAAATCCCAGAAATGGTAGTAAAAAAAAAAAATTCATTTAAAATATAGTAAGAAAATACAGTAAATAAATATAGTTTAAAATATAGTAAGTAAATATACTATTCATTTAAATGAATAGTAAAAAATAATTCATTTAAAATATAGTAAAAACAATAATCACAGAATTTTTCAAGGGGAAAAATCCCAGAAATGGTAGTAAAAAAGAATTCATTTAAAATATAGTAAAAAAAGAATTCATTTAAAATATAGTAAGAAAATACAGTAAATAAATATAGTTTAAAATATAGTAAGTAAATATACTATTCATTTAAATGAATAGTAAAAAATAATTCATTTAAAATATAGTAAAAAACAATAATCACAGAATTTTTCAGGGGAAAAAATCCCAGAAATGGTAGTAAAAAAAAGAATTCATTTAAAATATAGTAAAAAAAGAATTCATTTAAAATATAGTAAAAAAAGAATTCATTTAAAATATAGTAAAAAAAGAATTCTTTTAAAATATAGTAAAAAGAATTCATTTAAATAGTAAAAAACGAATTCATTAAAAATATAGTAAAAAAGAATTCATTTAAAATATAGTAAAAAAAGAATTCATTTAAAATATAGTAAAAAAAGGATTCATTTAAAATATAGTAAAAAAGAATTCATTTTAAATATAGTAAAAAAGAATTCATTTAAAATATAGTAAAAATGAATTCATTTAAAATAAAAAAAGGGAATTCATTTAAAATATAGTAAAAAAGAATTCATTTAAAATATAGTAAAAAAAGAATTCATTTAAAATATAGTAAAAAAAGAATTCATTTAAAATATAGTAAAAATGAATTCATTTAAAATATAAAAAGGGAATTCATTTAAAATATAGTAAAGAAGAATAATTACGAAATTTTTAAGGGTAAAAACCCAGAAATGATAGTAAAAAAGAATTCATTAAAAAGATACTAAAAAAGAATAATCACGAAATTTTTCAGGGGAAAAAACCTAACAATGATAGTAAAAAAAAGAATTCTTTTAAAAGATAGTAAAAAAGAATAATCACAAAATTTTTGAATGGAAAAATAACCAGAAATGATAGTAAAAAAAAGAATTTCTTTAAAAGATAGTAAAAAAGAATAATCACAAAATTTTCCAGGGAAAAACAAAAAACAAAAAAACAACCAGAAATACGATTACTATTTTTTTAAATTTTTTTTTTTTTTATTATTATTATCGAGAAATTTCATTGTTTTTAAATTCTTATTTCAGGCTAATTTCGTAATAAATGCGTTTAAAAATAAAAATGGGTAAAATATTAAAAAACAAAAAAATGTTTTTGTAAACAACGGATGTTATTTTGTGTCGCTTTCATTTTTACGTATTTGGCAACGGTTGATCGAACAATCGTTCTGTATTTGTCAGCCAGAAAATTAACGTTCCACGAACTTCAAATTCGGAAAAAGTTCTTAAATCGCTGAAAATGGCAAAAGTAATCTCAAACTCCTTTATATTTTGAGCAATAAAATGCAATGCAGAATTGACGCGAGTGTGAGATTTATTCATTTGATAACAGTTTATTGCTTATAATAAGAACAATTCTAGTTATCAGCAAAAAGATTGTCTGACTTATGCTTTATTACAGATCCAGGATTTGTCAACGAAAATTAAAGTAATCTTTTTGCTTTTTTAAGTAAACTACTATAATGGACTTTTCGTACCATAAAAATGTGCTACACTACCGTAAGAGCTTTTTTAAATTAATGCCTTGAAAATATTTATGAAATGTATTGAAAACTAATGGATCCATTCTTTGTTCAGTGTTATGTCAGAGATTTCTATGAAGTTGGTAAGTATTACTTGTTCTATAATAAATGTTTATCAGTCTTGTCTGAGGTTCAGGCTTACGTGTACAGTTTTATTTGCCGTTTATATGTTTGGCAAAAACTGGTATTTTTTAAAAAGAAAATTGCTTTTAAAATATTTTTAAAGTTTTAGTGATTTAGGCTTAAAAGTGGAATGGGGATTTATAATTATTGAAATTTGTGATATCTTAAAAAATGTATTTTATTGAGAGAGCCAAATATATTTTGCCATTTACATACATGAAATTTACGAAAAATGTGGTTGATACAGTTTATTTTTGTAAAAAATTTAAAAATTTCGTTATGTAAAAAAGAATTTTTTATTCCGTTAATTTTGTTGTTGTCTTTAATTACCAAGTGTTGCCATTAAATGTTTTAAAATAATTTAATTCTATTTCATAACAATTTAACAATGAAGGTATTCTTAGAAAATCACATCTCTTAATTAATTAAATAACTTCTATTGACATAATTT
Organism: Caerostris extrusa; assembly: GCA_021605095.1. Classification (NCBI taxonomy): domain Eukaryota; kingdom Metazoa; phylum Arthropoda; class Arachnida; order Araneae; family Araneidae; genus Caerostris; species Caerostris extrusa. The sequence continues at coordinate 50,268 of BPLR01017466.1, forward strand.
TGAATATTTTGTAAAAATTGACTGATAATTTTTTTTTTTTAGTTATTTATCTTTAATTACAAAGCGTTGCAATTAAATGTTTTAAAATATTTAAAATAATTGAATTCTATTTCGTAATCATTTACGTTATTTACAACAATGAAAGCATTCTTAGTAAAAATCACTTTTCTCATTTAATTAAATAATTTCTGCTGACACAATTTTTAGTAAAAAAAAAAAATTATTAATGTTGACATAATTCTTGTGATGTTTAGTTACCATATTGAATATTTTGTAAATATTGATTGTAATTTTTAAAAAAAAATTGAATACGAATAAAAAATTGAATTAGTTTTTGTTATCATTAATCAATTTTCGTTTATCATTTTTTTATTGATTATTGATAAAAATTAAATTCAACAATAATTTTTTATATCAAAAATTGATAAAAAGTCAAAAACTTTTTTGTTTTACATTGTTATTTAAATGTCTTGTTTTTTTTTTCTATTTAATTTAAACTTTAATATAATTTAGAAATTAAATTTTCTAAATAAACTTTAATATCTTAACTTTGTTTTCATAAAATAGTTACTAGCGTTTTGCCAAGATAATAATAAAAAAAATAAACAAATAAATATAGAAGTTAACGAAATTAAATAATTTTTTTTTCATTATCTTTATCCATACAGCAACATTAAACCCAACAATAATTTTCTTTATCAAAAATTGATAAAAAGTACAAAATTTTTTTATATTTTATATTGTTATTTAAATGTCTTATTTATGTTCAACTTAATTTAAACTTTAATTTAATTTAGAGATTAAATTTTCTAAATAAACTTCAATATCTTAACTTTGTTTTCATAAAATAATTATTGTCGTTTTATCAAGATAATAATAAAAAAATTAAATATCAGAGTTAAAGAAATTAAACCAATTTCTCCTTTTTTTTATTATCCATACAGCAACATTAAACCCAACAATAATTTTCTGTATCAAAAATTGATAAAAAATAAAACATTTTTATTTTTTATTGTTTTTAAGTATCTTATTTTGATCTATTTGATTTAAACTTAATTTAATTTAGAAATTAAATTTTTAAATAAACTTTAATTTCTTAACTTTATTTTCCTAAAATACTAGCATTTTACTAAGATATTAATTAAAAAAATTAAATATCGAAATTAAAGTAATAAAAACAATTTCTCCTTATTTTTTATCCATACAGCAGCATTAAAACCCAACAATAATTTTCTGTATCCAAAATTTGCAAAAAGTATAAAAACTTTTCATTTTATATTATTATTTAAATAATATATTGTTATTTAATATATATCGTTCTGTTTAAATTAAACTTTAATTTAATTTAGAAATTAAATTTTCTAAATAAATTTTGATTTTTAAAATTGCTTTCATAAAATAGTTATTGTCGTTTTTACGCAGATAATAATAATAATAAAAATAAATATCGAAGTTAAAGAAATTAAACCATTTTTTTTTTTCTTTTCTATTATCCATACAGTTTTATCAAACATTGCTCAAGGGAAAAATAATAATAATAATGATAACAATAACGAATTTTCACACGTGTTTTCAAACAACCTTCTAGAATGATGTCACTTTACATACTTTTCGTTTTAGGCTTAACACCTGCTAGTACATTAATATGCACTACACACACATGGCATTGTTCTGTCTGTTGGCTCTTCCTTTCATCCATATGTATAGAAAGTTTTATTTTAAAATTCAATTTTCTGCTCCAAATCGAAAAACATATATAGCGCCAACATAATTGTTTAGCATTTCTCGTAGTACAACTATTTTTATCGTGACAAAAATGTGGTACATACATTATCTTTATGCATCATTGTGTAACTTGTAATACATGTTATGATCTACATGTTATGATATATATAACACAGAAAGGGATTGCATTGAAGTTTGTTACATAACTTTAATATGATTTCTATTAGGTAACCAGGTTGTATCTTTCGTGTAAATAGAACGAACAATGGATGTTATTTAACCAAAGCATTAGATTATGCTGGGAATGACAAAATTCAAACCAGACTACAAATGCTATGTGTGCGTTATGAAACATTATTCAGTTCTGCAGAATTTTCAAAAAATTATTATTTGTCTTCTTTGTTCTGGTTCATTATTGAGATAATTTATTAAACTACTGTTATTTGATTAATCTGACAAATCTTGGATGAAAATAATAATAAAATAAACGAGTAAATGATAAAAAATTAGAACTAAATCAGAGAAAAATCAAACGAAACTTCAGATTAATATTTGTTGAAAGGATAATGGCAAATCGTATTTTTCGTGTTAAAATTACTATTACTTAATAAAAAAATTTTTAGAATAAAAATACCATTTGCATTAATTTTTTTATTGAATGGATTGTTTTTTAAAAATGAGGTTTATACAAAAAATATTTAAAATAAAAATAAAATTATTTTTTTAAACTCAAATAAAACTGGTTAGTCAGTGATGTTGATGAAAATAGCAGTACTTGGTTTAAATTGATTCCAAATATTGCTATTTTTAATGTTGCCAAGTCGTATTGCTTCTGATGTTTCATTGAAGAACATTAAATTAAAAAAAAGTTTTATTTGAAGATATATTTAATTTTTTTTCTTTGATCAGGAAAAAATAATAATAATAACAAGACGAAAAAAAAAAAAAAAAAATTTACTAATTTTTATTTCTTAGATTTATTTTCTGCCGACTGTGATTATTATTATTGTTATTATTAATATTATTATTATTTACAATTTTTTTTGTAACATACGATGATTCTAATAAAAGATGAAAAAAAAAAAATAAAATTTAGTACTTACTAAGCTTAATTTTTTAATTATTATTATTATTATTATTTACGATTTTATTTCTTTAGTGTAATATACGATGAATCTAATAAAAGATGAAAAAAATAATGAAATTAATACTTACTAAGCCTAATTTTTAATTATTATTATTATTATTTACGATTTTGTTTCCATTGTGTAACATACGATGATTCTAATAAAAGATGACAAAAAAAAAATTTAATTCTTTCTAAGCTAAATTTAACTTTATATTGATATTAATTCATAACAAAAATTTTAAACTTTGATGCAAAATCTTTAATCTCTTTTAAATTCGGAAAATTTATAGAGAGACGGGGTTATCATTGTTCTTTTAATTTTGTATCCTTTGTATAATTATTTTTCGTAGTAGTATTTCCAAATTTGATTACCTTTTTGATTATTAAAAATTCAGGGTTACATCGTTTTCTTCTGTATTAAATTTCAATTTCATCATTTACGTTTATCGAGTTGCAGTTTTCATTTTATTTACGATTTTCCGCTGTTATTTAGACTTTATTGATAAAATTTTTTTTATTGAAAACACCACCATTGATTCCATTAATTCCTATGTATACAGAATCATTGCAAAGTAATTTTTTTCACTGTTAGTGTTCATAATTCTCGGCAATTATTCTATTTTTTTATTAATACATTTTTTAAAAATTTATATTTATACTTCCGATTTGGATTTACATAAGTTTCATCTGTTTTGATTATGGAAAATGTTCAACAAAACCAACATTTTCATGTTTTTTTTTTTTTTTTTTTTTTTTTATCAAGGTTTTTTACTGTTATTTTCACTTTTAAAATAGTTTTTTAGCGCGCATGCTCATAGGAAACAGTATAGGGAGAAAACTAATGGACGTCCTACGGTAACTAACAAAAACTCTCTATTATGCATATGGAAAACACCTTAAAAAAAATGTGGACTATTTTAGGCGGTGGAAAGGGTGGATTGCATCAGGAAATCCAATGTTAATTAAATATTTTCTCAGCTAAACTAATGTTTTTGTTAGCTCTTCGTCCCAATTAGGAAAAATTTGTATTTAAAATTGTAACTCGACTTTTACCCGTCTATCGCGCAATTTCAGACTAGTACCGTATTATATCTAAAAATAAAAAACAGCATAAAAAGAGTTATCTGTAAAAAAAAAAACAGCATAAAAAGAGTAAAGAACCCTATTTCTTAAGAATTTTTTTCCCCCACACCGGCGGAAACCCCATCTCCTCCCCCGAACGGTGACGCACTCTCCGAATAAATAAACAACAGAAGAAGGGGTGAGATGGTGACGGAATGTCGTTCGTCTAGTGCCGCCTCTCCGCAGGTTCAGTCCCCCCTGCCCTCGGGTTGTTTTCTTTAAGGTTGAATTGCATAGGTCAAGGTAGCTGGGCGGTTGGCGCCGCTCTTGGCGATACATTTTTCTCTTTCGCCGCATTTTCCCGAACTCGGGCGGAACTTTTCGTGGAAGAGGTATGAATTTATCCGAAACATTTTAACTATACAACAACAGCTTTAGAAATGTTTCTGATTTTTTATTTTTATTAAAAAAATGATAAAAATGGGTTGGGTTTAGTAAACGTATGGGAGGAATTGTTTTCTTAATAATATTATTCGTGTTTTGTGTAATTTGAGAGACACGCATATATTTTTAAAATGATTTTGTTTTCGAAAGAATTCAAAAATATGTTATTATTTTTAGTAATTGATAGATTCCGTTTTTTTTCAGTATACGTTTAGGTTGTTTTCCAGTATACTTTCTAGTATACATCATATTATTTTGTAAACTTTTCAAGAAAGATTGAAAAAATTGCGAAAAGTATCAACATAAATTTAGAAAATCAGTTTAAAATATTTCTTTTTACTGAGTATCTCTTTTACTGAAGTTCTTGAATTATAAGAATAAATAAACAACTTCTTTTTATTGAAATAATATAATATTGTAATACGGATACTTATGCAAATAAATGTTATTTTTTTTATGTGCGAAAGTTAACCTTTGTTTAAATACAAAATTTTAAGAATAATATAGCTACTTCAATCTGTATGCGTACATTTTTTTTTTTTGTACATTTACATAATCATCTTAGATATTATTATTATTTTCTTTAAGCTGTTTTTAAATGAAATCCCTTTTAGTTGAAATCGATATTCATTATGTTTTCACAATCCAAATTTAGCATTTGAACTTTAAAACTTATTTATTTTTTAGATAAACAAATCATTTACTTATTGAAAGGAAAATTCGACTGTTATTAACTCGTAGATTCAAATTAGACACTTTATATAGTATTTACTTTCAAAGCCTTGAAAACTTGCCAGATTTTTTTCTTTTTATTCGTTAAATTATTAAAATTATTTCCCCCTATAATAAATTGTCTTTTGTATCAAAAATATTTCTGCTACTTAATAACGACAATTGTGTTCTTTTTATTATTTGTCCAACCAACAAATTGGAAGAGGTCCAATTTTTATCTCGAAAATGCAGTGAACCATAGGACATATTCTTTATAAAACTATTGATTCTGTCTGACCAGTTATTATATTAAATCATGGCAATGGAGAATAAAATATTTTTTTTAAATAAATTAAACAATCCAAAATGGTGAAAAATTGTTTCAAATGCATTTCAGAAATTAAAAATATTCATATATTGAGAGAATTATCAATATTTATTTTAAAAGCTTAAAATGATAGCACACATTGAAGTTTGGCACATATTTTTATGCAATTATGACTTCAGTTAAGTATTATGTTTTATTTATTTTTTAACATATGCAAACCATACTTAGCTTTATTACTAAATTTAAGACAAATTACTACACATGAATTTTCAGTTAGTCTTACAAATAATATCACCTTTTATTGTTCATTAATTTCATCTTTACTTATGTATAGTTATTGTCAAACCTTCCATTCCCTTTAAGATACTAATGCTTATGCATAAAAAAAACCCCGAAAAACAGAAAATAAAGTAATGTAAGCAGTCACATAACTATTGTTTTTAAAATAGTAAATCTTGATAAGAAATTGGATATTTTGTATACACTATTGCTTTTTTTTTTTTTTTTTTTTTTTGTGGTTTTTAAAAATTATTCTAATCTAATTTTATTTCAATATCAGTATGTCTTTTTTCTACATGTTTTGTTGAAATGCTTATCTGATATGCTTTTTTTTTTTTAATTTTACACAACAACAATTGCTTCATAGACTTGAAGTTAGCAAACAGTATGTGTTTATTATATATAACCTGCTCTGTATGTAAATAACGTAATAAAAAAGCATGCATATATAGAGCTACAAAACAAAAATTTCATGCGTATATAGAGCATTAGTTTAATAAACATTTTAGTATTTTGTCCGATTTTGGTAGTAACCAATGCTAAAGTGATGAGTAAACGTTTTTTATTCATCCATTTTTTCTCACATTCATGCTTCTAAATTTTTGTTCATAAATATTTGTTTATTCCAACACTTTTTCCGCATTTTAATGTATTATTTAGCAGCGTTTTAATTTATCATAAATACATGTATTTACCTATAAATATAATAGAGATAAAATAAATTACTTAGATAAATATCCTACATTTAAGCTAGCACGCTATTGGCGAAAGATCTAATCTGCGATAAAATAGAATATATTGAATAAATTTTTGTTCCGATATTTTAATGTTTATTTTTTATTAAATCGAAGCTAAATCGTATTCTATGTTATAATCTTTCGTCTTAACTTTCTGAATCTGAAAAACTTAAAAAAATATCGATTATATATTTTTAAAATGGACATATAAAGCTGACCGCGGTTTGTACATGTTTATTACTATAGATACTTAGTTGTTTATTATCCCACTTGGTAGACAGCAACCCCTCTTTCCCTTCCCCTTCCAAGTGCTCTAATGGAAGGATGGAAGGGGGGGGCAGCTTCTGTTGTGATAGAGCACCCATAAGGTGAAGTCTGACTTGACTCTGCGTCGCTGAAGAAGGACAGTGTTTTCTGGGAAGAGTTTTAGGATTAACTACCTCGTATTTGCGTATCGTATGGGAAAAACCCGGAAAACTGCCACAAGGTATATATCGGATAACTCCTCTAGCCATCGAGTCTCCTCGTTTTTGAGACAGTCTACAACAAAGCCACCAACTCATTGAACATCAGTCCGAATGCTGTTGTCGCTGAGCCACGAGTCGGGCACTATAGATACTTTTGATCAGGTTGTCTCTTTTCATTTAGTACGAGATGATGAGACAAAGTGAGCTCATCATTTGCATATTGTCAATTCGATATCGACTCAATTTCTTTTTAAAAAATTTGCTGTGAGCTGAGCCTTAAAAGTTTACAATTTATTCCTGTTTCAAAAGCTTGTAACATAAATTAACTCATTTATTTTTTCAATTAAAATAGTATTAATCATTTAAAAATATTTTCTTAGTTCGAAACAACTTTTTTTTTTAGACTTTCCGATCTCTTTTTTTATCATTACTGTAATTTCTCAAGAATCGCTTCGTTTTGTGTGAGCATATATCGTTTTCTACCTTTTGTTATAATTTTTTTTTTTTTTTTAAAGTTTACCAAGAAGTATATATTATTCGGTTCGTTACTTGTGCAAACCGATTTAGTATTTTATTTAAAAACAACAACAACAAAAGCGATGTATTATTTAAAGAAGCTGATATTTTCTTTTGTATGACTCCTAAGCGGAACTAAACAAAATCGTCGTCGAAAACAAGTAATACAAATAGTTTTCATTTTTTGTTGTTGTTCTGCTTTTTTTTTAAATTTATTTATTTACTTATTTATTTTTAATGTTTTTATCTATGGATTTAGATCAATTCCTTGAACTTTATCGCACGAATTTTTTAAAAAAATCTTTTCAAAATTTTTTATGTTTTTTTTTTTTTTTATTTTTGGCACGAATTTAACTAGAAACTTTATCTAAACTTGAAATAATTTTTTAGATATTCAAGATGCTGTTATTAAAGCAAACATCCATGTAGTGATTGTTAATTTAAATAACCTGTCACAAATTTTAATTCATTTTAAGTAACCTATTTATTAATAAATTTGTTCAGTTTAAAGATTTCGCCTATTTTCTTCAAAAAGGCATTTGCAAATCATGGAACAAATTTTAATTCCATTTTCATCTTTATATTGCTTTTACATCTTTTTTTTTTTTTTACTTTTATATCTTTTCTTGATATAATTTAAACGTAAAATTATGTGCTTTTATACATTTTTAAATGGAATATATATATATATATATTGAACAAGACGACACGTATAAATAATAACAATATTATTATATAACAAGATACATTTAATTTCTATGGATAATTTTTTACCCATATACATCAACAAAGAACTAATATCAAATCTTAAGTTCAAACATTGTCAAATCCGATAATTTTACTACATTTTAAATATGCTCTCTCATCTTTCTTCTTCTTCATTGGTGCAACAGCTCCATGGTGGGCCGTCTGCCTACTGGCAGATTTCGAGACGGAGAAACTTTACGGGTTAGAATTTTCAGCCGTACGCCCTACGTTATACAGTCATATTAAACCAGAATCTATGGTTTAAATGGATTTCGAACCACTACAAACATCCATAGCATCTCCGTGACTCGAACCTGAAACTTATATCACCGATTGCCAGAGCTGCCACATTTTTACCACCATAATATTGAGCGAACGGATGTCATTCTGAAATTTTACACCCCATTTCTTCGAATACTTGGAAGGACTTTTCGACATATAGATTTATCATGTTCATCCACGGGCTGTTTGTCATTATTTCTCTTGTTTCAAAACAAGCTCCTATAGTAAGGAATCCTAATGCGCTATCTAATGTACATTCCGGATACGAAATTGTTATTGTATAAAAGTGAGTCTACTTCTCCAAAAGAAAGAAACCCATCTAGTAAAGGTTCTCTATAAATGAGATAATAACTTTTCTTATGAATTCCTGGAAATACTTGTTGCACGCATATCCTGTTACCATTTGTTAGTTTTCACAAGTATTATGGGAAAAAAACATTTGTATGGTTAACAGGCAGAGATCAAAGATTAATCTAGCTTTCAAATAAACTAACTCAAAAGTTTTTAAAATGATAATGCATGCACCTGTTGAAGAGAAATTTTTTCTCGTTTATTATCTTCCTTATCAGAAACATCCTGCAATTGTGTGAAGATGCATGTTTCATAAATATCGCAGATTAGATATAATTGTTTTTCTCAGTGAATGTAGTTCAAAAAAAAAAAAGAAAGCAATTACTTTTAGCTTTTTAAATTTAAGTTTAGAAATCATAATTGTTTTATAAATTTGTTTTTTAATTTGTTTTAGTTTAATGCTATTATAACGATTTTTTATTCTTTATTTTAAAGAAAAGCAGCTGTATTTTATTATCCTTAGAATTATTAATATAGCTTAAGCTTATTATAACTCTACGGATTATAAAAGCTTGTATTAAAAAAACCGATGTATTATTTAAAGAAGCTAATATTTTGTTTTGAATGACTTTAAGGACAATAAAGCTTATAGCTTATTATCCTTAGAGTTATTTATATAGAAGCTATATTTTTTTTTATCCTTAGAGAGTTATTTAGTTTAGAAATTATAATTATTTTATAAATTTTTTTTTATATATGTTTTAGATCAATGCTATTATAACATTACGATATTTTTCTTATTAGTTTTTTCTTTTTATTCTTTATTTTTAAAGAAAGGCAGTTACCTTTTATTATTTTGTTCTAATTAATGAAAGATTTATTAATGTTGCCAAATTCCCATTTTTAAAGTAAGGATTATTTTTAAAAGTTTTACTTTCCCGAAAAATTAATTAATTTTTACATATTATTATTATTATTATCTTTTAAATTTATTTTAAATTATAGTATTTTTCGTAACAAAAAGAAACTCGAGACAAAGGAAGAAAAGTAATATTAAAAATATAATGATAATTGCCTTTGAGCTAATTTTATTTTATTACTAATTAGTTTGTCTTTCTAAATTTTGTTTTGTGCTGTATTTGGTTATGCGTAACTGATCTTACGCTGTTTTTTAAAAATGTTATTCACTTTGTACACATTCTAAGATTTCAAAAACAGGAAAATCTAGACGGGTAATGCAATGTTATAAAATAATGAACTAAACATTTGCTTCATTGGTTTTTTTTTTTTATTACTGCTTTGATCTATTTGGATATTTGTGACAATAAGAAATATGTAGTTGCTTGTTTTCCAATGACGACATTTTAAGGTTGGGATTTTTTGCTACTACAGTGACAAATATGAAGCAGATTTAGAGTTACCCACAGTGCTCCACTCTTTCCTCGCGCCCTGATGGTCAGCTAGCGCTCTGTCTTTTGGTACCACAGGTTACAGGTTCGAATCCTGGCGGTGGCAAGGATGTTTGTTAGTGGTTCTGAATCCTCGTTAAACTGTAGGTCCCGGTCTAATTAGCCTAAAGTGTGCACAAAATGACCGTAGAGCGGCAAACAAAACAATACCACTCATTCCTCTACTTCTTCAAATCTAATGGATGGACTCTCTCCAGTCTACGGATTTATCATGGCCATTTCCAGTCCAAATGCGGAACTTTTAATGTGATGCCACTTGTATGGTTTCAAAATTCCCTTCCAACCCTATCAAGTTTCTTTGCAAACAGAACGCGCTATTCACCAAACCGTTCAGGCTCACAATTTTTTCACGATTTTCCTATTACTCTACGTCAGTGGTTTCTAACTTGGTGTAAGCGTACCCCTGTGGGTACGTGACAGACCCGTTGGGAGTACGTGAAAGCATTATTAATAATAACAGAAAACACCCCCTCCAAAAAAAAAAAAAGTTATAGGCGTAAAGCTAGAATTATTTGATCATTTGTTGTCTCTAGCCCCGCCTGCAATTTATCATACCGTATGATTGTACATGTGCACTCTCCTCCCTATTATCTTCCTTTCTTTTTGTTTTTCTTTCCCCTCCTTTCTTTTTTTTCCCCCTTTCTTTTTCCTTCTCTTCCTTTCTTTTTTTTATATGGCTTCATTGGAACTCCATACTTGCAACCTGCATACCTCCATACTTGAACAAATCCATACTTGCCGTAGAAACAAAAAGAATACATATATACAAATCAAAATTACAAAGGGAAAAAACCGGACATTCTTAACAAAAAAACGACCAAAAAGGCCTTAAAAGCAGTAAAAAACAAGTTAAATGTTCTAAGGATAAAAATTTAAAAAACTAGAAGCACCATAATTAAAAGTCTGTTTGATCAGAACATGTTTGCTCTGGTCCTCCAGTAAATAGCACACAAATCATCATTCTATTGTAAGTTACAGCCCCCGAGAGTCCAGCCCCGAGAAAACAAGTAGAGGGGCCTTATTAATTTCCTTTTTTATACATAAAATACATATATCAGAGTTCACAATCCCTATTTTAGCCAGATGTTCGACCAGGCAGTCGTGTTCAGTTCTTAATCTGAAATTGGCAACAGCCTCTTTGCGAGTTTTTTCAGTCATCCCCGTTTGTCTCCCAGACTTTTCCTTTGGTGTTGGATAATAATTCAATGATATACGATGACTTAATTTTGTCCCGTATAGATCTCCTAAAAGAGTCACGAATAGGACACTGTCCAGGAACTTCTGCTCCTTTTTTGCCAGTGGATCTGCCCTTTCGTTTCCATCCATTCCAACATGTGATGGAATCCACTGAAAAGTGATGTATTTACCATTTTCATTAAGGAACTTATCTTGTTTTATTTTGGTTAAAATTGCAGACTCAGACTGTCTTTGTTGTCCTTTTAAAGACGATAAAAATCGATTGCTTCACCAAAAGTAAAAAGCAATTCCAAAAAGTAAAGCGATTGCTTCACAAAGACATACATTATTTATATTATTGTTAAAATTAACTTTTTTAATATTAAAGATAAAAAAGATATGAAAATTCCAAAATGTACTCGTTCGAGTCCAATCCCGAACAAACAAACAGAAAATTTTTTGAGACAGGCATAGATGGGATTATTAGAGTATTTGAGTTCTCATGTATGAATTTATCAAGAGGTAGGAGATGGTAAAAAAAAAAAAAAAAAAAAAAAAAAAAAAAAAATATTGCTCGTTTCATTTCTATTAAAAATAATTAAAATTATTTCTTTGGGAAAAGATGTAAAATAAATCTGCAATTCTCGCCATGTAAGTGCGCGATCTTTCTCTTGTATGAGACAATCAGTTATTCATTTTAAACTATGATTCTTCAAACCATGGCGATTTATAACAAAGATTCATGTTGACCAGAGTGAAACAATTAAAGCTTCCATAAAATTCACCTGCGTGCGCGGTCGTATGCGATTATGGAAGAAAAAGTTCGTGCCTTTGGAAGCATAAAAAGGTGCTTAGCATATGCAAATGAGCGATCAGCGAGCATAGGCGAATTGACCTATTTGAATTATTTGCTGTCATGAACAATTCCAGGTCAGTATCATGCGATGTGAATTTTTTATGGGTTAGTGGACTTCTGAACCGGATGGAATAGTCGACGAACATACTCTTTTAAGTCATTTGAAATAAATTTGTAAAAGGATGACTTAGTTTTATTAGTATTCAAAAAGAGAATATTAGTTGATGGTATAGAATGGTATAATTCTGATACGAATAAAATTTATATTAACATTTATAGACGAATTGGAAAATTCGTTAGACATTATTATGCATTTTTAAAAGATTAGATTTGTGTGTTGTTTTCATGTAAAATTGCAAAGGAAATTGTTCAGTATTTACGTTTCACACTCAGCTAATTTCAACTACTTATTACTTACTATAGTTTATTAAAAATGTATGTTATAAAATGTATGTTTTTTTTTGAATCCAGCAAATATTTTCATTGTAAAAATTTAATCTCTTACTTGTTTTTAATCACAATTATTAAAAGAGTGCATAAAATAAAAGATTTTAAAATTTAAACAAGACAACAATATTTAAACGGTATATACATATATATATATAAGTTTGTAGTGGTTCGAAATCCATTTTAAACCATGGGTCCCAGTCTAACATGGCTATGGAGCGGTGGGCAGAGGGCTGACAACCCTACCTAAAAGAAAATATCTCTTGTCTCGAAATCTGCCGGTAGGAAGACGGTCTTGGCCCACCAAGGAGCTGTTGTGACAATGAAGAATAAACCTATCCTGTCCATTTCTTCGTTACAAAATCTTTGAAAATAACATAACATGACGCCAATGATGATTACATATATGTTTATGCTTCCTGATGACCGAGTGACTAGCGCTCTGGCTCTCAAATCCACAGGGTTCGAGTCCAGCGGTATCATGGATGTTTGTAGTGATTCGGAACCCGCTTTAAACCGTATGTCTCGGTCTAATAGGACTGTCGGACATCAGGCTGACAACCCTACCCTTGTAAAAAGAAAAACATCTCATGTTTCGGAATCTGCCAGTAGGCAAACAGCCTTGGCCCTTCATTGAAGGAGAAGAATATATATGTTTATATTTTTGTTGTTGCACATCGATGGGTCTCATGCTCTATTTATATGTACCTCATACAGCTGATAGGCAAACGATAAAGGGAAAACATTGCCTTTTAAGGAGGATATTTTCAGGGTAATTGCCCATATTTGCATATGGGGGAGGAAACTAAAATCTTCCACCTGGCAATTTAATTGTTTATGCTTGCACACCATCGAATCTTCTTTTTTTTTAAAAATATGATTACAACGGCTTTGTCAATTTATTCGAATTTGTTTCTTAACTGTTCTCTAACTGTGCATGATGTATATAAAATCCGGAAAATTTTTCTCCACCAACTATCACTGTGATAGTTGGTCACACGCTGTCACAATCACCATCGATTCAGCGCAAATGCACCATCTAGAACTGCCTTGCACATCATGCTACGTACGTTATTGCTGGTTCTCAAGACATGCTTAATGTTACCTAGAATTAATTCTAATTTAATTAATTATAATTAATTATATTCACACCAGCTACAAAGATTTCTTTGGACTTTTTAAATGTAATATCTTTTTTTAAATAATCTACACTATTTCGTTACTTTCCTTTTTCGGTTATTTTGAATATTTGCACCCGTTTCTAAAAGAAGACTTATAACAATTACTTTTAACTCCAAGGTCAGTTCTACAGATAAGTGAAAATTGCGCTTTATTTCCCTATTTAGTACGACGTGGCTTGCTGATAAGATTTGAAAAAAATAATTGCACAACTGGCGGAATGTTATCTCGCATTAAGGCTGCCCTTTTCTTTCTTTTTTTTTTACTTTTTCTCTTCGTATCCAGGATGTCGCTTGTTCGGATTACAAAAACACAGAAGTCGTCATAATATTTGGCAAAGGTTTCAAAAAGAAAATCTCACAGGGCACGTTAGATCCGTTCCTTACAAAGCACTGCTTTCCTTACCAGCAGGTGAAGATAGCATAATGGTGATTTCATCAGTATTTTGCTTTTGTAATCCTTCAGTTCTTTCTCCGGATGAGATATCGATGGATTGCGATTATTACACAATTTATGTTCTTTATTTTAAGTGAATGCATTTTATTTCCGGAAATCTAATGTATGAAATGGAATGTTATACCAGATATGCAGAGAACCCATGTCTGTAGACATAATGCACATATCCCTTATGCTTAAAAATATAATTGGTATAATGTATATATTTATGTTAGAGGCTTTCAGAATTTTGTGAAAGAATTAAATAGGGACTTCATCTTGAGTTTAATAAAACAGTGGACATATGTGAATGTTAGGGAAAAATGTATGTTTTTCTAATTTGTTACAGATTAGAAGTTTAAAAAATGTAATTGATATTTTTTATATAGATTTCAGATATTTGTGAAAGAATTAAACAGCGAACTTCATCTTGTTTTTAATAAAATAGCGAGCATACATGAATATTAGAAAAAATAATTTATGCAATGTTTTTCTAATTTATTACAGATTAGAACCTTTGTCAATAATGTGTTGGTATAGATGCAAGTTCCCCATTTATTATTATTTTTTTTAAGTATTTATTTCTGTGATATTCATGTGTTCCATTTTAACAGTGCGCTACGCAAAAAGAAGATGTGGTTGTTCTAATATAATGTGTAAAAATGCTCCAGCCTCTTTAGATTAAAATATATTTTTTTATACAAAAAAAAAAAAAAAAAAAAAAAAAATTAAAAAAGCCAGTAGCTAAAAAAGCATTTGATTTATCATTTTTTGGTACTTGGCTATTACTACAAAAATCGAACCAGCCGCTCATTAATTTGGAAAAAAATAGATTGAAAATTAATACTATCAATTTTGCTACCTTATTTTTGTTATTATAATTTAATTAATGTCGCCAAACAATTTTTACGGCTGTTACAATTGGATGGCAATAAAAAATTATTCAATTTAAAATAAATCGAATTGTAACGAATTTTGGAAATAAAATGACAAATTCCGGAGAAAAATATAAAATAAAAATGCCGGAACTTTACACTAATATTGTTTCGAACACACACATACATCTATTTATTGAATATCAATTTAGGTTTACAATCGATCACTAAACCGACTAATCATAATAGCATTTACATTACAAAATGTTCCATTTGTTTAGCATGCTTGCTACAGGTAGTCACAATCGAGTGGGTGCGTGGCCAAGAATGAAACAAATATGTTAATGCCCGCCCAATCTCCCTTGAATATTAGTACAGCGAAATGAACTGTCAAATTAAAGGAAGTTTAACACTTGTACTCAGCGACGATTGTGACGCCAGAGCGAGCATGCCTAGAAATGAAATCAATATTTGGCAGATATCCGAAGCACGTTTGCTGATGAATGAGTAGTTTGTCAATAATGAAAGGAAATAAATGTAAAACACTCCCTTCCTCAAATAACGATAAGCTAACATTTATGAAATACATATTTGCATTATTTAATTAATAAGTACTATTCAAGTGTTATCTAAGTGTTAAAATACATAGAATGTTATATATTTTTTAATATCTAATATTGTAAATCAAGGAATGTCAAATATTAATTTTATGTAATACTATAAGAATAATATTTTAAATTGATTAAAATTAAAAATAATTTTACTGTATCTGTTTCGGCCTTTTTGTTTTAAATAAAATTGTTTTTTAATTATTGGTTTTTCAATTAAAAATATTTGATTGTAAATTATTAAAGAGTAACTAACATTTATATAATACATATTTGCATTAATTAATTAATGTGTACTATTCATCTTTTATAAGAATGGATATTTTTTTAAATCTAATTTGTAAATCGAGGTATGTCAACAAATTGATAGAAAATATTAATTTAATGTAATCCCATAAGAATAATATTTTAAATTGATCAAAATTAAAAATAATTTTACTGTAGCTGTTTCAGCCATTTTGTTTTAAATAAAATTGTTTTTTAATTATTGTATTTAATTAAAAATATTTGAATATAAATTATTAAATTTTTGCAATCCTATACTTTATGATTGATTTATTAATTAAAAATATTTTAATGTAAATTATTAAATTTGTGCGATCCTATATTTAATGATTGGTTTTTCAATTAAAAATATTTGAATGTAAATTCTTAAATTTTTGTAATCCAAAATTTAATGATTTGTTTTTCAATTAAAAATATTTGAATGTAAATAATTAAATTTTTGTAATCCGATATTTAATTATTTGTTTTTCAATTAAAAATATTTGAATGTAAATTATTAAATTTTTGCAATCCTATACTTTATGATTGGTTTATTAATTAAAAATATTTTAATGTAAATTATTAAATTTGTACGATCCTATATTTAATGATTGGTTTTTCAATTAAAAATATTTGAATGTAAATTTTTAAATTTTTGTAATCCAAAATTTAATGATTTGTTTTTCAATTAAAAATATTTGAATGTAAATAATTAAATTTTTGTAATCCGATATTTAATTATTTGTTTTTCAATTAAAAATATTTGAATGTAAATTATTAAATTTTTGCAATCCTATACTTTATGATTGGTTTATTAATTAAAAATATTTTAATGTAAATTATTAAATTTGTGCGATCCTATATTTAATGATTGGTTTTCAATTAAAAATATTTGAATATAAATTTTTTAAATTTTTGTAATCAAAATTTAATGATTTGTTTTCAATTAAAAATATTTGAATGTAAATAATTAAATTTTTGTAATCCGATATCTAATTATTTGTTTTTCAATTAAAATATTTGAATTAAATTAATTTTTGCAATTTGGAATGTAAATTATTAAAATCCTATATTTAATGATTGGTTTTTTGTTTTTAATGATTTTGTAATCCAAAATTTATTTGAATGTAAATAATTAAATTTTTGTAATCCGATATCTAATTATTTGTTTTTCAATTAAAAATATTTGAATGTAAATTATTAAATTTTTGCAATCTATACTTTATGATTGGTTTTATTAATTAAAAATATTTTAATGTAAATTATTAAATTTGTGCGATCCTATATTTAATGATTGGTTTTTCAATTAAAAATATTTGAATGTAAATTTTTAAATTTTTGTAATCCAAAATTTAATGATTTGTTTTTCAATTAAAAATATTTGAATGTAAATAATTAAATTTTTGTAATCCGATATTTAATTATTTGTTTTTTTAATTAAAAATATTTGAATGTAAATTATTAAATTTTTTTCACTCTTGTCTTTCGTTGTTCGAAAATGAAAATTTTTGACAGTAATTTTATTTGATTTATTTTGAAAGCATTATATAAAGTTTGAATAATTGGGAAAATATGTTAATTCTGAAAAATATTTAAATTTCAAAATAATAATGGGTTAAGAACATCACTCTTAACTCTGTGGTGCGTATAGAGTAACGTCCCAACCTTTCCTGGTACAAACTTTGTAACGTTGAATTTGCTGCATTACTTGTAAATAAGAGAACTTAATTTTAATTCATTACTAATGATTAATGTTGATATCTAGTCTTATAGAATTAAATATCATAATAATATTATTTTGAAATTTATTTTTAAAAATTTTTACATGAGAAGAAACGATATTCTTTAATATGTATTATCTTGTAGTTCTTAGTGAAAACGGATTTTTGAATATAAAATTTAGTGTTCAGAATAATACTGCATAAAATTACAAAAAATATAAATAAATAAATAAATAAAATAAAATAAAAAAATCACGCGACACAAATTTATCTGTAAAATAAAGATATATATGTATTTTATTACAATATTTCTTCTATATTTGAATACAAACGACTTCAGTAAACCATTTTTTATATGTAAAAACAAAAGTCACGATTTTTTTCATAACAAAGATGTAAACAAATTGTGCAAAGAATTTTCTTTATATGTGAACATAAATCAACCTAAAAAACAATACTGCGATTTTTAATTTCTGAAAAAAAATTTCCTTTGTAAACATTAATTTTCAGAATTATGTAGCCATCTGCATGTAATGAATTCAAATTTGGAATAAAAAAAATGTATGTGCAATTTTACTAACTTTTCTGTGACTGATGTAAATGAACTTAATGTGGAAATTAAAAACAAATGTAAAAGCATGAAGAATCTTTATTTCAAAATTTAGTCACGATTTTTATAAAAAAAGATTGATGAAAAAAATAATAAATAAAACCTTATCATCAGAATACTCTTTTGGGTTCAAACTTTCAACCCACTGAGAAACATTTACAAATGCATTACCATACCTTCCCAAAATTCCTTTAGAATAAATAGAATTTACGTTTTCTTTTTCTTTGGATTCTTTAAAACTATACATTATTTTTTGATTAAAATTTGTTTCTTGAACTCAAGTTTTTCGGAATTGAAATTGTAATTTTATGTTGATGAGACCAGTTTTTCTTGGTGCACGATACCTGCCTTTCTTCAGCCGGTTGAATCCAGTTTCTATTCAGTGAGTTTGGTATCAGATCGACTTACCAGTCTCTTCTAAGGAATGGAATTTATGGGAATTGGTTAACCTTAATGATTCCAGCTAAGGGCTTCTGAAATTTACCTAATGATCTTTAAGCTGTAGAACTGTTGCGATGAATAGTTCTTTTACAGATGTAGAGGACCTGTTTAGTTGACTTGAAGTTGAACTTTAAATTGCGTGGTATTTGATTCTTTTAAGATATTTTTTTTTTTTTTTTAAATTGTGCTCACTTATTTTAACTGATTATTATTTTTAGCTGTAGGATTTATAATGTGGTGTTGTATATTAGTAGTTATTTTTCCACCAAATGATTTATTTTTTATGTATGCTACTAGATAGCTACTAGACTTTTTATGTTTGCTGCTAGATAACTACTACACTATGAATGCTACTAGACTTTTATGTTTGCTACTAGATAGCTACTACACTATGAATGCTACTAGATAACTACTACACTATGAATGCTACTAGATAGCTACTACACTATGAATGCTACTAGATAGCTACTACACTATGAATGCTACTAGATAGCTACTACACTATGAATGCTACTATATAGCTACTACACTGTGAATGCTACTACACTATGAATGCTACTAGACAGCTACTACACTATGAATGCTACTAGACAGCTACTACACTATGAATGCTACTAGATAGCTACTACACTATGTATGCTACTAGATAGCTACGACACTATGTATGCTACTAGATAGCTACTACACTATGTAGGCTACTAGATAGCTACTGCACTATGTAAGTATGCTACTCGATAGTTACTAGACTTTTTTATGTATGCTACTAGATAGCTACTAGACTATCTATGCTACTAGATAGCTACTAGACTATCTATGCTACTAGATAGCTACTACACTATGTATGTATGCTACTAGATAGTTACTAGACACTGTAAATAGCTACTACACTTTTATGTGTGCTACTATTATAGTAACACGCATAACAAAGTGAATCTAGTAGGAAACATAAAAGAAAAATTATTAGCATTGATTTAAGGGTTTAAATAATCGAGTGCGAAAATTACGTGTGTGGCATCAGTTTATATTGTTCATAATTTAGTACGCCTGACTCGTGGCTCAGTGGTAACGTGCGTCGCTGGTGAACATTAGGGCTGAGGTTCAATCCGCTGGCGGCATTGTTGTAGCTCTTTCAAAAACTAGGAGACTCGGTGGCGTTTGGGATGTTTATCATCGTGATTCGTTAGTCAGATTACCTGGGGAAGTTTTCCGGTTTTCTCTGATCCGATATACAAATGCGAAATAGTTCCCCCTAAAAGTCCTGCTGCCCTCCTTGTTCAGCGACTCGGAGCCAAATCAGACTTCTACTTACACTATTACTCAAGGGATGCCCTACTCATGGATTTAGTACTAATTAAAATTATTTTTATTTACTAAAATTTTAACCATATCGAACAGTTTCTTCTAAAATCAAGGGAAAAAAAAAAAAAAAAATCTTTATCATACACATAACCAGCTTAGTCATTTTGAAAGGTTCATTTTTATATATTCTAATTCGTTTGTATATCATAATTTGTTTTAATATTGTTATTATTTTAATTTTTTTTGTCGTCACTTTTTATTTATTCTTTTAAGTTTCTAATGTAAGCTGTATTATATTATATTCTTTTATAAGCTGTATTACAACTAACATAAGATAAACATAAAAAAAAACATAATATATAACATAAAACATAAGATAAACATAACATTTGTAACAAAACAAATTATATTTTAATGATTTTTATTACAATAAAAATGAAAAACATTCATTATTGAATAATTATTATTATTTATAGTATATAACTTGATGAAAAATACTTAAAAAAAAAAAAAAACTATCGCAATTTTTTGTAATTAAAATAAATGATTTAAAGTTAAACATCTTTTATGATTAAAATAATGGCTAAAATATAGTTATGTATTTTTTTTTTATAAATTGTTAGTAATTGATCTTCTTTTTATTTCTTAAGTAATAAAAAGCGAACTTAAAAACTGACACATAATTTATTTATTGTAAATCATCATAAATAAAAATCAAAGGAAAACAAAATGTTTTCAAAAATTTATATATTGTTTATTTTAATTTTTTAAATATTATTGGTAATTGATCGTCGTTGATAATTTCGTTTTTTTTTTTTAAATAATAAAAAAAGAAATTAAAGTGGTAAATAAATGAAAACAATGAGTGTTCTTTTTCTTATTTTTTTTTTTTTTTTTAAAGTTTAGTTTTTTTTTTTATTTTTGTAAATGAAATAAATGATTTAAAGTTAAATATCAAACAAAAGAGTTCTCTTTTATAAATTATCAAATTTTTTATTATTAAAGAGATTCATTTCAAAATAAGATATTTTGTAAATCCGCTATAGTTATAACAACATTTTGTACTTTTTTTTTTTTTGTCGAAATGATTGCGTAATGGAAAAATCATAAATGAAATAATTGATTTTTGTAAATGAAATAAATGATTTAAAGTTAAATATCTTGTATGATTAAAATAATGGTTAAAAATATGGTTTTATTTATTTTTTTATATATTGTTGGTAATTGATAGTCTATTTATTGAAGTAATAAAAAGCAAAATTAAACCCTTACATAATTTATTTATGAAAATCATCATAAATAACTAAAAAGGAAAGCAAAGAGTTTTCTTTTATAAAATATCTAATTTTTTGTATTGTTAAAGAGATTCATTTCAAAACAAGATATTTAGTAAATTCGCAATAGTTATAACACAATTTTGTATTTTTTTTTTTTTTTTTTTTTTTTTATTTTTTTTTATTTTTTTTTTTTTTTTTGTCGAAGTGATTGCACAATGGAAAAATCGTAAATAAAATAAATGATTTATAAATATATATTGTTGGCCTTTCAATCGAAGTAATGAAAGTAACTGGAACATAACTATTTATGATAAATTATCATAAATAATAAATTAAAAAAAAGATTTTTTAACAAATTTTTATAAAAGAGATTAATTTGTAAACATTTTTTTTTTTTTTTTTAAATTCGCAATAGTTATGTCGTATTTTTTTTTTCGAAGTGATTGCATAATGAAAAAAATTGTAAATAAATGATTTTTGTAAATAAAATAAATAATTTAAAGTTAAATATCTTGTATGATTAAAATAATGGTTAAAAATATGATTTTATTTATATATTTTTAAATATTGTTGGTAATTGATAGCCTTTTTATCGAAATAATAAAAGTAACTGGAACGTGATTACTTATGATAAATCATCATAAATAAATAAAGGAAAACAAAGAGTTTTTAACAATTTTTTTTTATAAAAGAGATTATTTTCAAAACAAGATATTTTTAGATTAGCAATAGTTATAACAAAAATTTTGTACTTTTTCTTGTCGAAGTGATTGCATAATGGAGAAGAATCGTTGAAATACTGTGAGTGGATGGCGGTGCAGAACCGAAGATCCTACTTCCGTTCTGCAAATGGTCATTTTCTGCTTATATGAAGAAGTCCATTTTCATTGAAACACGGACTTTTTCACCTGACTGAGTGGATCAATAATCTCATTCGTAATGGACTCTTTTCATTTCCACTTACTTTGGGTTCAATAGTCGTCTCAAGGTCGACGCATTTCCTATCCCCCTCCTTCCCCTTCTTTTTCCCCCACTGCTTTTTGTGTATTCTTTTTCTAATACATATCGCTACTGGTGTGGTAAAAATTTGGTTAAATGCTTCTGTTTGGATTGAAGTTTTTTTTTTTCTTTTTAAGTCGAAAATTATGTTTGGATTTTTTTTGTGTGTGTGTGTGTGTGTGTTTGTTTATTATATCCCTATATAAACTTGATTTTGTGTGTGTGTGGTGGTTCCAATTTTAAATCAAAAATTTTATCTATAATACCAATGCAAGTCGATTAATGTTTTGTAATTTATGAAAGTTATTTTGATTCATAAAAAAAAATTGTCATTTCATTTAAACAATATTTTGTGTTCTTCATAATAAATTTAAGGTTACAAAATTTTGTACTGTGTTAAATACAACCCCGACATATAAAGAATTAATGTACTATTTGCTTTATAAACGGCATGAATAGTAATCGCGCTAAAAATTCAAGTTGTTTTTTTATGTAATTCTTCTAGTAAAATTGATGACATTTATCTTCGATTACAATTTTTTTTTTTTTTTTGTTCTAATGCAGCTGGCAAACAGTGAGACAATTGTCTTTGATGCCTTAAGGCAAGCGCTGCACCGACGTTACTCACTTAGCACGACTCAGGAGGTGCGTGTAGCTTGAAGATAAGCTACGGACGCGGAGTAACAATACCTCCGCAAGGCTCTACGACCATGTGACACCGCCGGGACTCGAACCCGAAACCTGTGGCACCGAGCTCTCCGGAGCGCTAGCCACTTGACCATTATAAATTAATCGCTCAGAAATTTCTTTAAAAAAATATAAAGATCAATGAAGCTTTCCTTTTTTTCTTTAAGTCCAAAGTTGTGTACGGATTTTTCTTTTATGTTTGTTGGTTTTAAATTCTGATTGATATTTCCAACTGGGAGAAATTAGAAAAGAGCAAGACTGATACCAAATGTTTTATATTTTGGAGTGTACACTTCAAATGTGAGAGTTACTCAAATATGGAATGGACTAATATATATTTATCTTTTAAGTCTAAAATTGCGTATGGATTTTTCTTTTATATTGGTTGATTTTTAAATTCTGATTGATATTTCCAACTAGAGAAATATGTGAAGAACAAGACTGGTACTAAATGTTTGATATTTTGGACGTTTAAAATGTGAGACTTACTCAAATATGGAATGGTCAACTATATATTTTTTTCTTGTAAGTCCAAAATTGCATATGGATTTTCTTTTATATTTGTTGGTTTTTACATTCTGATTGATATTTCCAACTGCAAAAATAAGTAAAGAGCAAGACTGATACCAAATGTTTAATATTTTGAAATGCACGTTTCAAATGTGAGAGATACTCAGATATGATATGGTCCAATATATATATATATTTATGTCCCAAATTGCTTATGATTTTTCTTTTATATTTGTTGATTTTTTAAATTCTGATTGATATTTCCAACTGGAGAAATACACAAAGAGCCGAACTGGTATCAAATGTTTGATACTTTGAAGTCAAAGTATTAGTACGAAATGTACACTTTGTACTTCGTTTTTTTTTTTAAGTGCAAGTGTACATTTCAAATGTGAGAGTTACTCAAATATGTTATGGTGAAATATATATTTTCCTTTTAAGCCTAAAATTGCTTATGGATTTTTTTTTATATTTGTTGTTTTTAATTCTGGTTTGTTTTAAATTCTTCTTTTATATTTATTAGTTTTTAAATTCTGATTGATAATTTCAACTATAGAAATAAGCAAACAGTAAGCCTGTTCTATGGTACCAAATATTTGATATTTTTTAGAGTACATTTCAAATGTAAGAGTTACTCAGATGTGTTGAAATATGTTGAATAAAAGTGGCCAATACATTGATAATACGCAGTGTCATGCTTAATACATCCTGAAATGCGAGGCGTGACGAACTCGATTTCATTAATGCGTGGTTTGCTCTGTAAGAAGATCCAGCGATTCAAGGCAGGCGCTAGTGGCGATTACGTTAGCAGCCCAGGCAGCTGAACAAACACCATCTTACGTTGTTCCAGGTGTGAATTGGTATTTAGAAAGAGCTATCTAGCGCACACACTAGACTTGCAAATCGGTCGTGCTGGAAGAGAGACCACGTGACCTACAACTCCAGTGACATCTCGCTTGTGAATAAAAACAGTGATGCAAAACAGGCGAAAATGACAGTTAATTCGTCCGGTAACTCTATATCACGGTTCTTATATTATAAGGCAACGGGGGAGTTTGTTGACTCCCAAGAGTTGAACACTTTGACAACGTTAGGAATTATTTTATTATTCATTCTGACTCAAAATAATCATCTCGTCTTCCATAAAATGTTACTTATAAAGTGCTAAAAAAAAAAAAAAAAAAAAAAGCTTATAAAGTGAAAGTCAAAACAAAAATTTACAAAAAAAATGATAGCATCCAGTAAGTGCATAAAAAACCTATTCACAAAAAAAAAAAAGGGTATTAATACAAAATAAACAGAGAGATATATTACATCAAATAAATATAACAAGATCACTAAATCCAAATACTCCAATGCATTTTCGAGAGGTATTCACACACACACACACACAAAACGCATATCAAAATTATTACTCCATATAAATCAGATATGGGCTTGTTAGCTGAGTAACTAGCGCTCTTGTGGTTGCTGCGACAGGTTTCGGGTTCGAATGCCGGCGGGCCGTGGATTCCTGTAGAGTTCCACAAGATTCCTGTTGCCACTTTAAACCGTAGGTCCCGGTCTAATATGACTTTAAAGTATAAGGCTTAACCCGTAGAAAGAAAACGTTTCATGTTTCGGAATCTGCCAATCGTTTTTGGCCCACCATAGGGTTGTGGCGCCAATAAAGTAGAAATACAGACATATATCACAAATAAATGAATAGTTTAAAAAAAAAAAAAAGCACGCTTTTAGAGTTAATCAAACTAAAAAGTAAAAAATAATTTTTAACATAAGAATAAAATGACTGACGGGAAAATGAATGTCACTGCTCTAAAAGCGTGGGGTGCTCGATATCTATCAATCGTTATAATTTTTCACTAGTTTCATTCGAAATGCAGAGTTAGTTTTAAAATGTCATACAAAGCACCCCACGCTTTTAGAACAGTGACATTCTTTTCTCGTCAGTCATTTTATTCTTACGTTAACAATTATTTTTACTTTTAGTTTGATTAACTCTAAAGGAGTGATTTTTTTTTTTTTTTTTAACTATTCATTTATTTTTTACTTTTCAGATTGATTAACTTTAAAAGCATGTTTTTTAGTGTTTTTAAACCATAATATTTAAATGAGGTCCCGGTACGGAGGAATGGAACTATAGTTCTTACAATAATGTAATTGTGAGTAAAAACAAAGGCTAAATGCGAATAGGTCGAGCCAGCCAGGATTCGAACAGGCTATCTCCTGAACCGCAGTCAGGCGGTTTATCCGTTGTGCCACTGTCCCACGTAGGTTTGAATGTCTTAGGTACTTTCATTCTACATGGGTTAAATTGCTCTTCATAAGTTAAAATAAAATCACTCATCCTGGCGATCCTAATCATGATGAGATAATAAGCTTATCACACTATTTTAGTGTTGTCGGTCCTTGATAAGTCTACAACGTTTAAATTAAATCTGATCGCTTAAAGTAGGGTAAAATCGAGCCCAAAGAGTCAGTGACAAACAAACATACAAGTGAAACTAATATAAAAGCGTATTAAAAAAGAATCAACTGTTTTCTTTCTGAAAGATGCCTGTGAATATTTCTTTGCAGCTTAAATAGTGTATATGAGGAGAAACAGATTTCCAGGGGAAAAGTCATTTTCATGCATACAAACATACAGGTGAAACTAATAAAAGCGTATTAAAAAGGACCAAATTTTAAATACACTTGACAAGTCAGATGAAAGTGGAGACCAGGAAACAGATTGTATTTTTGAAAGCCTTTTTTTTTTTTTTTTGTTTGCTTTTAACTTGGTGTTTTGTTACGAAAGTTTCCTAAAACAGACGTTCGGGATGATGCTCCGTTTGCCCATTGACTGTGAAATCAGGCTTGAGTCAGTGAAGATATCATTTAAGTTCCGTGTCCAGAAATGTTTATGTTGAATATGCAAAATAGCTGGGAAAAAAAAATTTCTCGATGAACCATCGGATTTGCATTCCTGCTTTTCACTGTGAAATAGGAGCAGCCGCCGTAACGTTGATTTCCATTTTCCGTTGCTTCCTCAACTGAAATGTCAGCTCTTTCGTTACTCGTTATTCAAATACGATTACAAACGCCTTTGAAATCCATGAAAACTTTCGCTCAATAAACTTTATAGTGAGGATCTGTATCTTAATGACACGTTTCTCAGAACAGTTCTAAATCAAGATTTAATACATTGTAAAAATTAGAATTATTTTCATGTATGTAATAGGAAATTGTTCCGTTGTCATTTTATCTAAATTTGTTTTTACGCATTGTGTATTTTCATGTGAACTGTATGTTAAAAGTCGGGAAAAGAAGAAAAAAAATATTTCCTTCTTTAAGACAATGTAACATTATTATGTGAGACAAAGTATGGGATGCAATATGCAAAAGATGGCTAGGAACAGGTATAAAATGCGCAGTGCTTTCATTTCTGTTCAAGTTATTTTGAAGAGGTTTTGACGTTTAACGGGACAGACTTTGAACGCGGAATGTTAGTTTATGGGTCATGCCATTTGAAATCGTTAGGGAATTCAACATTCCCAGATCCATGTCAAGATGTATGACATTTCAGGGATAACATCCCACCATGGACAGCGCAGTGGTTAACGACCGAGACCGGCGATTAAAGATAAATTCCTGAAATAACTGCGTCAAATAACCGCAAATGGGACGTACAAGGGACTTGTTTTAGAACTGTGCGGAGAAATTTGGCTTTCTTGGGCTATTCCAGCAGAAGACCGACTCGAGTGCCTTTATTACAGAATGATCGCTTATGGGCACGTGAGTGAAGGTTGGTTTGAATGGAAAACCGTGGCCTGGTCCGATGAGTCACGATTTCAGTTGAAAGACTTGGTAAGACTTATAAGACTTGTAAGACGATTTCAAAGTTTGGGGACCCCGACTTACCCAAACAACGATGGGGTTTTTATGGATGACAATTATTATTTTCGAGATTGGTTTGTTCGCCAACGAATGATCTGGCCACCTAGATGACATTCCCATTAGCATTTATGGGACATCATCGAGAGGTCTGTTTGCCCAAATCCCTGCACCATCAACGCTTTCACAATTATAATTTAGACAGCCTTTCCGCAGAAGACTTCCAACGAAACGTCGAGTTGCTACACTTCGCCGGGCGAAAGGAGGGCCGACACGATATTAAGGTATACTATACTGTGTACTATACTATATCTATAATGCATTCATTAAATATAAAATAATCTGAAAACTCAAATGATTTTGCTCGGCCTGTTTTTATTACGTAATGATTTAATAGTGAAGGTTTTTAAAAGGTAAGAAATACTTGGCCGACGATTAAAGTTTGGGGACCTCGTTATAATACATGGTTTTTATTATTATTATTATTTTATGTTACGCCATTAGATGCTTTTAGCATTAAATTTTTTGCTAATTTAGCCTTTGTTTTCAAAATTGGGACACTAACTTTATAAACATTTCTTCTTCTTCAATGACGGCTGCTTGATGGTCAATTGGCTAGCGCTCTGGTCTTTGGTGCTTCAGGTTCGATTCGTGGCGGTGGCATGCATGTTTGTGAGTGGTTCAAAATCCGCGTTAAACTGTAGTGGTCTAACCACATTAAAAACCGGCCTAATTACCCTAACGTGTGCAAAAAATGACTATAGACCTATGGTGGGCCAAAGCTTTTTACCTATTCGCAGATTCCAAAATATGAGATAGGTTTTTTTTAATTACGGGCTGGGATTGTCCGCTGTATGCTCCACAGTCATATTAGACCTGGACCTACGATTTTGAAGTATATTCCGATCCACTACATCCATGGCAGTGCCGCGACTTGAACCTGAAGCCTGCGGTACAGAACTCTAGTCACTCTGCCATCAGGTCCCTTAATCAACATTTTGCCCATAAAATTTAATCCGTCTAATCTGTCGACGACTTTATTAACACTATTTCTGTGTGAAGTTTTAAAAAATGAATCGATACACGACCAAATGTTTTGGAAATAATGAATAATAATGTAAGTTACCTACGAGAATTCTTTTACTAGTTATGCACTTGTGAAGATGGTATGCTATGAAAAGTATATAGCCTAAATTTTTTATTTTTTGTAAATATTAAAAATTTTTAACAAAAAAAAAAAAAAAATAATAATAAAAAAAAAAAGAAAATGTTTACAAAAAGTAGTTCAATGTATTTCCGTAATGATTGTCATCTCTTCAAATGATGTGAATTTCAGTCTAAATGTTAAATTGCAAAATTAATTTAATGATATTGGTCACTTGTATTAGGATCACACTTAATCAAATTAGTAAACTATTGGAATCACAAGCAATTCCAATAGTTTTCCAAACTTTACATGTAAAAATAGTTCTGTTAATTTTAACTATAGTGACCTATCATCTAAGAATCCTTAGATAAATGTCTTCAAAATTTATTTTTAATCGAAACATGAACCCTTTACGTTTTACATGGCTATATGACAGGAATCCTTAGAAGATATTTAAAGAAGGGAGTCAATGACCGCTGGCCGCTGTTTCTGTTGCAAATGTCCTCATCAAATATGTCCACTTTAAAAAAAAAAAAAAAAAAAAAAAAATCCAATTAACATTTTTAAGATTAAAAGATTTTCAGATTTTGATGATAGAAACAAAATGGAACGTGTCTTTCTTTTTAAAATTCTTTTACCATGATTATTTTAGAGAATCGTTAGATTGTTAAAATAATCATTTAATTGTTTAAATAATTATTAAAAATAATTCATTGATTGTTCCTGTATATGCGTATTTTAATAATTCTCGCTTTTGTAACACAAATTCATTATTTATTTAAAGAAAATGCTTCTAAAAAGTTTTTAAAAAAGTTCGGTCTAAGTGATCCCAAAAATATATTTTCTTTATATTTTTTAGTATTCTAGTCTAATTGGATTAAGCCCTGTTATAATTAGTGGTATTTAAATAGCTTTTATTTTTAGTGCAAATCCTACTAAATTTTTACTATAGAAACTATGTATGCGCGAATTCAATGTGTTAATCTATCCATTTTTAAATTTCAATCCTATCAAAACTTAAAAAGCTCTGGACTGTTTTTCTTCATAAGATTTTTTGAATTCCAGATTGTTCAGTGTTTCTTGTGCATAAAATGGCAGGGTCATTATTTTAAATACGCTAATAGCTTGCATTTATTTTACTTAGGTTTATATATTAATTTAATATACATATATGCATTTTATATATTTAGTAGTTTTCGGTACTAAAAGCCTATAATTAAGATTTTTACGAACTCTGTTGATTTTAATGTTGTTATTTATAAAATAATGAATGAAATTGTGTAAATGTGCTTCCTCCTACACACTGACAAGAGTGTCCCCCCTGTGACATTCAGAAGAAAGAGTCAGTCGGCCCTCGAGACTCTCACCCGAAGAGGAAAGACAGCGCATCTTGTGCTCACTGAGAAACGTTTAGTTCATAGTCTCTCATCCCAACAGGAAATATATGTAGCGCATCCTGGCTCATTAGTTGGCTTATAGACTCTCACCCGGAGTATATTTCGCGCACCCTGCGCGTGTATTGAATTTTTGGCCTAGAAGTGGAGTCCTTCCAGGAATCTATAATTATCTGTCTTTAATGTGTTAAATATTGTATGTGTCTTAATTGTATGTGTGTGGTGTTTGTACGTGTGCCAATAAGGCTTGTGAGTTCTCCAAACTGTGCCTCAAGTATTTCAACCCAACTATACAATGGGCAACCGGATTGTATCTGATTGCCCAACCTGCAAATTACAATTGTTGTTTAAAACATTTAATCACATTGTAAATTTTAAGGTATATAATCATTATTATACATTCTTTTGAATTGTTACTGTCATATGGTTATGGTATTTCAGTTATAAAATAAATTCTATGACAATTAAACTTACGAATTAATTAAACCTAAAATAAAAAATATAAATCCCCCCACACACTTCTGTGACAGGTTCATTTATAAACTTTTCGATTATATTATTGTTAGCGCATTCTTCTATGTTTTAGGGTATCCATTACTAGAAGCAATCATACAATTTTCTAAATGAATGAACAACGGCACGAGATACTTAAAATGATTTCCAACGTCTTTATTGCCTTGAATTTGTCTTGATAGATAAAAATTGTGTTTATCAGAGAAGAAATGATCGCAGCAATTGAAGCATGTCTGGTTGCAAGTAAACGTTTTCAACTGAAAAAACGATTGCATTGTTTGTCACAATGTGATTTGCACTGGCGTGGTTCAAGGTCGACTTCTTTAATAGACAATCCAGAGATTTTCCGAGGTTCTTAACCCTCTGTCCCTGTAAATGGTAGGTGAGAGAGAGAATGAAGATAATCCGTTCACATAACTGTAATTTTTTGCATAAGAAAATAATAACTGTAGAGTTCGCGTAAAAGAATTTTGTAAGCTGATTAAAGAATTGTCATTGTGTAATGGTTTTTTTTTTTAATGCTTGTAAAGCCTGCGATGCCCTGAAAATCAGCAATACACATGTTTTTAAAAGTTATGTTGAAAAGTTGAATGTTGATTTACATCTTATGTTTCAACTTTATTGATATTGTTAATGGAATATTATGTGTAGTAATGGTACAGATTAATTTATTATATTTTTATGTATCGCATTTTTTTTTTTTTAATGTTTGTAAAACCTGTGATAACCGACACGTTTATTTTAAAGTTTTGAGCTTAATTTGAATGTGGATTTGCATCTTATGTTTCATCTGAATTCATTGTCGAATAATATTTGTAGTAATGGTATAAATATATTTATTATATTTTTCATGTATCGCAGGTTTTATTTTAATGCTTGTTAAGCGTGCAATGCTCTGAAAATCAGCAATACACACGTATATTTGAAAGTTATGAATTTAAGTTGAATGTTGATTTACTTTTCATGTTTCATCTTATCTCATAGTTCCAATGGAATATTATGTGTAGTAACGGTATAAATTAATTTATTATTTTTGCATGTATTTGAGATTCATACGTAAAGAAACGACACGGGATTTTGATTATTATACTTTTGCACATCAAAAATTTTTTTGATACTATTGCTTGTAAAGAGATTGTGTTCTTCAAAATTTAATAATATTGACTATTTTAAATATTATGTTCTTCATAGGGGGTTTTTATAGATAAATTATTAATTAAATTTTATTTTTGTGTTACAAGTTGAATGTATCTTGTTGAATGTCTATTTGTAACCATGTTGCCATTATATTTTTAACTAAAATTGCGACGACTATCTTAAACAGTCTTCGTTTCAAATGGAAAAAAAAAGTCTTCTGTGAAATTACTTCATAAACACTGAAATTCGTTTCTGCCATCAGTTATTTTCCATCTTCATTAAAATAACAATTGAATTTCTTACTCTTCTACAGTATTTATTGTGTTTGTTAACATCTTTCGTTTTCCTTTATCATTTTTCATGGAAGAACAGTTGTTGTCTTCCAATGTGCTTCCGAATCATGTCGACCTGAGTATAATTTATTACTAGATCGGGAGGTTCAGTTTTATATTTAGGTGCACCACCTGCTAATCTGCATTCATATTTTGCATAACAATGGTATCTTTAGGGGTTCGTACGCTGCACCTTATCTTCTCGGGTTCAATGGAAGGATTTTCCTTCCTTGGATTTATTATATCTATTTCCGGAAGTTTTTACTGTTGTACTTACTATTCGGCGTCATTTGTCACATTTCGAATCCAACCGTACAGAAGTTCCAGTATTTATCAGACCTCTCCAGCTCTACGTTTTTCATAAAAAGTACTGGGAAAACTTTCAGAAATATTCTTCGGTACTAATGACAACCACCAACATCTAGCAATTCAAGAGATTGAACAATATGTATCATACTTTAATTTTAAAGGACCTATGAATGTTCTGCTCTAGTGTACAATACAATTTTGAATTTTTATACTTTTCCAATTCTCAAAAACTCCCTTTAACTCCTGGGTATTGCCAATATTTTCATTAGGTTATGTTTGCCGCCACCGGAGATGAGGCTCCCTGACGGGGTCAGTGAGCTCCAATAACCTTCAACATCATCATCTTACGTTTTCATAAAATCCGTTTTATGAGATCCGTTAAATAAATAAATCCGTTATCTGTTAAATAAGATCCATAAAATCAGTCCATTTGCATTAAAGTAATTTTGTGTTTGTTCAAGTCCTTGTTAGTCGTTATAGTGTTTCTTTAGATTTTTAACATTTTTTTTTTCCTATTAAGTAGGTGGACTTCGTTCCATTTATGTATTCCATGGACGGGTAACGAAGGGAGGATGTTGTTTTTATAGAGAACTTTTAGAGGTAATTGTTCCACATTTACATGGCATATTGTGCAAAACTTCCATCGGGTAATCTGCCTGTCTAATAGGAGACTTTAAAGCACGCTGTCTGAATCGCCATCTAGTCTTCTTGTTTCTTAAAGTAGTGACGGAAGTTGCCAACGTTCGAGCCTACACGATAACCTCACATATCCCTAATAAAAAACAGCTCAGACATTTTTAAAATACATTATTTTTTTTTTTTATCTAGCAAAAAAACAGACGTATTTTTAATAAAAAAAAAATTATCTGATAACAAAAGCATTAGTTCAAGTAAAGTACCATGTCAATAATGATATAACACGATTATTTGTCGTTGTTAACCGTTAAAAGATTTCATCTTATAAAGCATTAAATGTTCTCATGGCTTTAAGTAACTAACTTCAATAGCTAATCATTCAAATAATTTTTTCCCTCTTCTTTTTTTTAAATATCAAATCATGGTGGATATTCTATTACATTTCTATCTTATATATCTCTCTTTCTCAACTTCATCGCTTCTGTCGATCTTAACCATTTATGTATTCCATGGACAGGTAACGAAGGGAAGATGTTGTCTTTCTAGAGAACATTTAGGAGTAAATGTTCCACATTTACATGGGATATTGCGGAAAACTCCCACCAGGTAATCTGCCTGTCGAATGCGAGATTTTTAAGCAAGCTGTCTGAATTGCCATCTTGTTTCTTAAAGTAGTGATAGCAACGGATATTGCCAGCTATTTGAACCTTCACGTTAGTAGCATACTAATGTTTAGTCATTTTCTGCATACTTTGGATTAATTAGACCAGGACCTACATTATTTAACGTGGATTCCGAACCAAAACAAGCATCCAATCACCGCCAGGATTTGAACCTGAAGCCTGTGGTAACCAAAGCACTCAGCCAACTGACCATCAGGCCGCTGTTACTAATGGGACACAACTCAGACATTTTTAAAATTCATTATCTCTTTTTATCTAGCAATAAAATAAAGCGTATTTACAATAAAAAATAAATATTATCTGGTAACAAAAGAATTAGTTCAAGTAAATGCCCTGTCAATAATGATATAACACGATTATTTGTCGTTATTAACCGTAAAAAGCATATCGTCTTATAAAGCATTAAATGTTCTAATTCAATAGCTAATCATTGAAATAATTTTTCCTCTCAAATAATTTTTTTTTTTAAATATCAAATCATGGCGGATATTCTACTACATTCCTATCTCATATATCTCTTTTCTCAACTTCATCGCTTCTGTCGATCTTAACCTTAGAAAAGATCTTTCTTTTCAACGAGCACAGTTCTCCCCCGACTTTCCCTGTCATTTTCACACATGATTACTGGAGCGGAAATATGTGTGAACCCGATTTTTTAAGTCTTCAAAAGAAGAAGAAAAAAAAAACGCCGTACTAGTATTTAAGCAGAGATAAAAAAGCTCGCAAACTTCCGCAAAACTTTGGCTTTCGGGAAAGGAAATGTAAGACAGCGTGAAGAAAAATGGCGAAAAAAACTTAACTCTTTTTTTTCTTTTTTTTTTCTTCCTTCCCCCTCTCTGTGGGTTTGCGATAATTAATTCTCGAATTCCATTGTTTTGAACAAAGAAATTTCTTTGTGACGAAGATGGTACAATGGTTGATGGATGATTATGAGCAGTTTTTTATACGTAAACAATTAAGCCTATGTGCTGATATATATGAAGTTTTTCCATTGACTTCTTATTTGTTTCCATTTATCTGATGGGGTAAATGGCTTCGTTTGTTATTTGACTTTCATTTAACATTGGTAGCCTTACTTGATAGTTCTTACAATCTAATAGAAAATTCGATTCCTGTTGGTGACTCTTGTTACAGTCACTACCAATAGGGGTGGCGATTTTATGTGTTTTTAACATCGATAATTGGGCTGTTTGGCTTTAAATTTTCGGATTTTTTTTTTCCAATTTGATAAGTAAATACGGATATTTTGACAAAACCACATGGGCATCTAATATTTTAAATGCCTCTAATTGAACTGAAGCATTGATGAATCTTAAACTGAATTGAAGAATTTAGAACTGAAGCATTGATGAATTTTAAACTGGAGCAATGATGAATCTTAAACTGGAGCACTACTGAATCTTAAAGAGAAGTATTGATAAATCCTATACTGGGGCATTGATATAACTGAAACAGTGGGATGAAATCTTAAAACGAAGCAGTGTTGAATCTTAGACTGAAGCATTGATGAATCTTAAACTGAAGTAGCGCTAATCAATCTTAAACCGAAGCATTGATGAATCTTAAACTGTAGCATTGATAAATCTTAAACTGGAGTATTTATGAATCTTAAACTGGAGCATTGATGAATCTTAAACTGAAGCATTTGAACTTAACCTTGAAATTCGTCTTAGAAAACACCCTATTCTCTCGATCTTTTCCTCCAACAGATTTTCAGTGACCTGATGGAAAATTGACTATCGCTCTGGTCGTTGGAACCACAGGCCTCAGGTTCGAATCCTGGCGGTGGCATGGATGTTTGTGATTGGTTCGGAATCCACGTTAAACTATAGTTCCGGGTCTAATTAGCCCGACGTGTGCAGAAAACGATCGTAGAGCGACAAACCAAACCAACAGATTTTCATCTCTTCCTAAGTTTACAAAAACATTTTGTTAGGCATATAGACTCATTTCAAGAGAAGTTGAAATGAAATTTGTTTTTATTATCATTTTTTAAAGGCAAAACGAAATTAATTTTATAAAAAAAGGTGTCGAAATATTAATGGAAGCTTGTTATTGAAAAGACTATGCTGATAAATAATGAAATATATTTTTGGCTAAATTTTCACTTTTATTTCAATTGGAGAAAAGTACGAAATTTTCTTACATAACTTAACAATTAAAATAAGTAAATAAAGGTATATAAAGGTACAAATATTTAAAAGAAGAGTATGGTTTCATGTCAGTCTGCATTCGTAACAGAACTGAGCATCGAGTTTTGACAGCCTTGATCCAAACTGGACATCTTATTAAAACTATTTATCCAGGTTTTCTTACGACGTTCGACAGATAATCACCTTTAGGCAGCTAGAAAGTGATGGGCGATATAAAATAGTGGGAGCTAATCCCTTACGCTCACATTTGTTTTTTTATATCATCGCCTGACTGACACTCTGATCTAGAAAAAAACTGGACCATGTGCAACTAGACACACACGATAGTAGATTTTACGAGAAATGCATTTTTATGGGTTTGGTTCGGAGCCCTTTTTATGGGGCCGACTCCTGCGACAGGCTTTAATAAGATTCTTCGCATGCCATCAGAATACGTTCGTGTATTTTATAGTAGTTCCTGAATTTGTGTTTTTAGCTACTTTATCGTGGATAATTCTCTCTGCTCTAGAAACGTTTTAATCAATTTTTTAAAACCAGTTGATGAGGACTACACATATTTTCTTTTTTGAATACTATGGATATTTTTATGGACATTGAAGCAGTTGTTGTTTTTTTGAATACTGGGCAATTTGATCTTAGTTGTTTCACAAAAAAGAACGACAGATATTCAGCAGATTCAGCATTACCTAAGGTGTTGAACAGGAAGTCCCCTCTACACTTCATCCACTTTTTTGCCAGCGCAGCTGTGAAAGAACATCTCATAGACTGGTATCTGGTAGGTTCACACCCTCCGCTACTCTTTCTCAGATTTCGTGTTCGAGTCCCAGCGATGCCATGGATATTTGTAGTTGTTCGGGAATCCACTTTAAACTGTAGGTCCCGGTCTGTTTAGCCCTCGGATGCACAAGATGACCGTAGCAAATAATTATATTTATGAGAAACAATAATTGTGGTATTTATACATTTCTATAGAGTTTACACTGTAAAATAAAGTGGAATTGCTTTAATCTTTAATTGTAGTATGCAAGTTGGGCAAACAGATTGTAACTGTGTGTGGGTGGGTTGAGATACTTGAGCCACATGTTGGAGAATTCACAGCTTTATTGACACATGCACAAACACCACATACATACAATTAGAGACCTACAATTTTAAACACACTTAAAGACATATAATTATAGATTCGTGGAAGGAAGGATGAATATTCTGAGCCGAATATCCAATACTCGGCTACACGCAGGATGGGAATTATACTTCCTCTATGATGAGAGTCCGCGGATGAGAGTCTGTAGGCCAACTAATGGACCGGGATGCTCTAAATGTATTTAATTTCGCGATAAGACACTATAAACTAAACGTTTCTCAGGGGGAGCACAGGAGCTATACTTCCTCTCGGGTGAGAGTGTCGAGGCCGACTGACCATTTCTCCTAGACGTCAAAGCGAGAGGTCGCTCTTGCCAGTATGTAGGGAGGAAGCACGGTGACATACTTTTCCATTAAAAGATTCATTTTATTTTTTATTTATTTATTTATTTTTGTGAATAAAATTAATTGTAAGGATATCATTTTTTAAATCCTTAAGGTTACCATTTTAAAGTTACCATTTTTTATTACTTTTTTACAAACATATACTTAATTGCATTTTTACATTATTATTATTATTATTTTGTTTTTTGTTTTTACATCATTAACTTAATATTTTAAGAGGCGTAAAAAAATCAGAGACAACTGAAATAGTACTTAACTTTATTCAGAAATATAAAAAGGTTTCATTGCTGAAATTAAAACTTTTTTTTTTTTCGGTAGCTGTATATTTTAAAATTCGAAAATTTTTAACTTTATATATCCATGAATTTGCATCTTATTTCATATGTTTAAAGACATTTTTTAAGAACCTTGCTGTATAATTCTATACTGCTGTATAATTCTATACTGCTGTTTCAAAGTTATTTATAACACTTAAGAAAAGAAAATTGTAGGTATAATTGTAGAAAATTGTAGGCCCTATAAATTTACAAACACTTTAATAAATGCATTAAGTACTATAAGTATTCTTCTATTATAATACACAAAAAACCTAACAACAAAATAATTGTAAAAAATGTTTGTTAAAAATTTTAAATAGTTATTCATCAAACTGAATTGCTATTATTATTATTTTACAAAGACAGCATGTTATCGTTTCTTTTAGAAATTTTGTTGTAGCAAAATATAAATATTTTAGTTGTATTTTAACCCTTTCCTGCTTTCTAATAAATATCCTTTCAATTGTTTTCGAAGAAGTTAATGAAAAGATAAAAAAAAAACGTATAATCCGACCTTTAATTGACTTCTTGCAAACTTGTTCTTTCAAGATGAAGGTCATGTTTTTTTTTTTTTTTCTTCTTCTAAATGCAAGGTAACATTTCTTTTAATTCTCGAACTCTGTGTTACGTTTGTTATAATAGATTTCTTCACCAATTGTTTCTTCAATTCTAAACTTTTGAAAGTTTACTAATTTTTTCTTTTTCTCAGGTTACGTATTCGTTCGAAACATGTTTAAATATTCCTGAATGAAAACCTGCAGGATGCGAATGTTAGACAAAAGGTATTCAGATAGACGTAGGGAATTGTTTTAAGTCTGGTTGTATATTTTATACGCTGGTTTGTTTTTGTATTTGTTTGACATTGGTGAATTGAATTCGATTTATTCAAAGTGGCAAAAAAGAATTACGTAATACAATCAAATTGGATTGCTATTTTTTTTTAATTTTCTGACTTTTATGGAATCTATAAAATGTAAGAAGCTATGAGAGTAAGTAATCTTTTATTTCTAAATAGATTGCTATTATAGCAAATTGCTATTTTAGCGAATTATTTTATTTTATTTCTAAATCAAGATCTATTTTTGTAGTTTATTTATTGTTAGTTTATATATTGATTTAATTTTTTTAATGTAAGTTGTCTTGAAAAAGCTTTTAAATCGTTTTTAAGGGATATATATTGCTGCTATGTATCATATCCGATACTGCAATTGAATATTGTTTTTGATTTTTTATTGCAAATTGTCTTGAAAAGATTTTTTAAATCGTCACATAAGGATATATATTGCTGCTATATTGGATTATAAATCGTCACATTAAGAATATATATTGTTGCTATATATCATATCCGATACTGCAATTGAATATTGATTTAATTTTTATTGTAAATTGCCTTGAAATTTTTTTTTTAAATCGTCATATAAGGATATATATTGCTGCTATATATCATATCCGATACTACAATTAAATATTTATTTGATTTTTATTGTAAATTGTCTTGAAATTTTTTAAATCGTCATATAAGGATACATATTGCTGCTATATATCATATCCGATACTGCAATTGAATATTGATTTGATTTTTATGGTAAATTGTAATGAAATTTTTTTTAAATCGTCATATAAGAATACATATTGCTGCTATATATCATATCCGATACTGCAATTAAATATTGATTTGATTTTTTATTGTAAATTGTCTTGAAATTTTTTTAAATCGTCATATAAGGATACATATTGCTGCTATATATCATATCCGATACTGCAATTGAATATTGATTTGATTTTTATGGTAAATTGTAATGAAATTTTTTTAAATCGTCATATAAGGATATATATTGCTGCTATATATCATATCCTATACTGCAATTGAATATTGATTTGATTTTTTATTGTAAATTGTCTTGAAATTTTTTTAAATCGTCATATAAGAATACATATTGCTGCTATATATCATATCCGATACTGCAATTAAATATTGATTTGATTTTTTTTGTAAATTGTCTTGAAATTTTTTTAAATCGTCATATAAGAATACATATTGCTGCTATATATCATATCCGATACTGCAATTAAATATTGATTTGATTTTTATTGTAAATTGTCTTGAAATTTTTTTTAAATCGTCATATAAGAATACATATTGCTGCTATATATCATATCCGATACTGCAATTAAATATTGATTTGATTTTTTATTGTAAATTGTCTTGAAATTTTTTAAATCGTCATATAAGGATACATATTGCTGCTATATATCATATCCGATACTGCAATTGAATATTGATTTGATTTTTTATGGTAAATTGTAATGAAATTTTTTTTAAATCGTCATATAAGGATATATATTGCTGCTATATATCATATCCTATACTGCAATTGAATATTGATTTGATTTTTTATTGTAAATTGTCTTGAAATTTTTTTAAATCGTCATATAAGAATACATATTGCTGCTATATATCATATCCGATACTGCAATTAAATATTGATTTGATTTTTATTGTAAATTGTCTTGAAATTTTTTTTTAAATCGTCATATAAGAATACATATTGCTGCTATATATCATATCCGATACTGCAATTAAATATTGATTTGATTTTTATTGTAAATTGTCTTGAAATTTTTTTTAAATCGTCATATAAGAATACATATTGCTGCTATATATCATATCCGATACTGCAATTAAATATTGATTTGATTTTTTATTGTAAATTGTCTTGAAATTTTTTTTAAATCGTCATATAAGGATACATATTGCTGCTATATATCATATCCGATACTGCAATTGAATATTGATTTGATTTTTTATGGTAAATTGTCATGAAATTTTTTTTAAATCGTCATATAAGGATATATATTGCTGCTATATATCATATCCTATACTGCAATTGAATATTGATTTGATTTTTTATTGTAAATTGTCTTGAAATTTTTTAAATCGTCATATAAGAATACATATTGCTGCTATATATCATATCCGATACTGCAATTAAATATTGATTTGATTTTTATGGTAAATTGTCTTGAAATTTTTTTAAATCGTCATATAAGAATACATATTGCTGCTATATATCATATCCGATACTGCAATTAAATATTGATTTGATTTTTTATTGTAAATTGTCTTGAAAAAGATTTTTAAATCGTCACATAAGGATATATATTGCTGCTATATTGGATTATAAATCGTCACATAAGAATATATATTGTTGCTATATATCATATCCGATACTGCAATTGAATATTGATTTAATTTTTATTGTAAATTGTCTTGAAATGTTTTTTAAATCGTCATATAAGAATACATATTGCTGCTATATATCATATCCGATACTGCAATTAAATATTGATTTGATTTTTTTTATTGTAAATTGTCTTGAAAAAGATTTTTTAAATCGTCACATAAGGATATATATTGCTGTTATATTGGATTATAAATCGTCACATAAGAATATATATTGTTGCTATATATCATATCCGATACTGCAATTGAATATTGATTTAATTTTTATTGTAAATTGTCTTGAAATTTTTTAAATCGTCATATAAGAATATATATTGCTGCTATATATCATATCCGATACTGCAATTAAATATTGATTTGATTTTTTATTGTAAATTGTCTTGAAATTTTTTTAAATCGTCATATAAGAATACATATTGCTGCTATATATCATATCCGATACTGCAATTAAATATTGATTTGATTTTTATTGTAAATTGTCTTGAAATTTTTTTAAATCGTCATATAAGAATACATATTGCTGCTATATATCATATCCGATACTGCAATTAAATATTGATTTGATTTTTTATTGTAAATTGTCTTGAAATTTTTTTTAAATCGTCATATAAGAATACATATTTTTATAATATCCGATACTCAATTAAATATTGATTTGATTTTTTTATTGTAAATTGTCTTGAAATTTTTTTAAATCGTCATATAAGAATACATATTGCTGCTATATATCATATCCGATACTGCAATTAAATATTGATTTGATTTTTTATTGTAAATTGTCTTGAAATTTTTTTTAAATCGTCATATAAGAATACATATTGCTGCTATATATCATATCCGATACTGCAATTAAATATTGATTTGATTTTTTATTGTAAATTGTCTTGAAATTTTTTTAAATCGTCATATAAGAATACATATTGCTGCTATATATCATATCCGATACTGCAATTAAATATTGATTTGATTTTTATTGTAGTCTTGAAAAAAGATTTTTAAATCGTCACATAAGGATATATATTGCTGCTATATATAATATCCGATACTACATTGAAGTATTGATTTGATTTTTTATTGTAAATTATCTTTACAAATTTTTTAAATAAGGACACATTTTGTCACATAAGGATATATTATTGCTATATATCATATCCGATATTGCAATCAAATATTTTATAAAAAAGGCAACTACGTTATTGCGAAATAGTAAATAATCTATTTTTATAATCGGAATTTAAATGTTTGAAATATTAAGTTTTATAGAAAACAAAATTTGAAGTGATAAATAAAATTTTATTTTCATTTTTAATGTTAATGAAATATTCATTTCACATGTTCCTTTTTCAAATTTCGTACAAACTAAACTTCATGTTAACTAGCTTCCGATAAGTTCATATCAAAATATTATCTCAAAAACAATACAAAGCTAGTTAGCTATGATTCTAACTTATTATAATTATTATTTAAATTGTATATTTAATTAATATTAAATTATATATTACTATATTGATTGATTCGTAACTTTAAATGATATTTTATACTTTATATTCAATCTTTCAATTTTTTAATCATCTTTAAAATTAACAAAGATTTGATACCCTTTTCGTTAATTTTATCATTTGTTCAAAGTTAAAAAGATATTACTTACAACAATATTGATTGATAAATTTTTAATACAATACATTTATCAATTTTATGTATTTCAAATTACGTATTCAGTAACAATTTTTCATAATTTTTTCACAATTTTTTCTTTCAATTTTTTCATATTTCATAATTAATAATTTATATATATTTTACTTAATAATAATCAATTAATATTAATATACATTGTGCAGATTTGAATGAAAAATGGCTGTTACATTTTGCGTAATTGAAATACACATTGTATTAAAAACATATAAAGAAAAATATTGTTCGCCTTTCTTGTTCTTTCTAATGCAGCTGGTAAACACTTAGACAGCTTGGTCGCCTTAAGACAAGCGCTGCACAGACGTTACTCACTTTGCATTACTCAGGGCGCGTGTAACTTGAAGATAAGCCACGGACGCGGAGTAACAATGCCCCCGCAACGCTCTACGATCCTATTAGACCGGGACCTACTGTTTAAAGTGGATTCCGAACCACTACAAACATCCATGGCACCGCCGGGACTCGAACCCGAAACCTGTGGTACCGAGCACCAGAGCGCTCACTCGGCCATTCAGACCCTTGTTCGCCTTTCAACATTAAGCATTTTAAAAATACGTTTACCTGTAAATTCAACTTACAAATTTATTTATTTATTATTATTATTATTATTGCTTCGAGCAAAGGCTATGAAATGTAAAACAAATCCTTGAGTTACGATTATCAAGAACTTTTGATTTGAATTACGCAGTCAAATAAGCCATCATGCATTTAAAATATTTCTTAGATCCTTTGTTATCTTAAATAGTATTTTAAGAAATTAAAAAAAAAAAAATTTATCAAATGCAGTTAATTGACCATGAAGGTTTATAAAAACAAAATGTCATTTAAAAAAAAAAAAAACCTGTGGTTAGTTTTTCTTTTTTGTGTCTCTATAATTAGTAAAGAAAAAGAAAAACGCAGAAAGATTTTAAAAAAGCAGGCAGAAAGTGTTTAAAAGGCATTTTGTTTTCATAATTGAAAATAGTAGCATAGTTTCCATATTTTTTTTTTTTTTATGTTCACGTCTTTAATTGTTTAAATTATACACATTAATCAGTCCAAACTAGAATTTTAAGTTTTCTCCTTTCAATTAAAAAAAAAAAAAAAAAAAATTAACTACGTCATTGGCAAACCATAAAAAACTAATAATATTAAAATTTGAATTTTTAATAATTTAGCATATTTATAATCGCGTCTCTTTTTTTTTTTTTCTAGCGAAACAAAAAAGACTGCTTAGTTTAAAAAAAAAAAAAAAAAAAAATTACGAGTTGGTTTCTTTTATTAACAAATGCCGAAATAAAAAACCGTTCACTAACTTAAAAAAAAAAAAGAAAGAAAGAAACAAGAGCAATAATATTAAAAGTTGAAGAATGTTACTGGTTATCATATGTGAATATAAATATTTTGGTAAACATTTAAATATTTTAATAACTTTTTTAAGATTCATATTAGTATTAAATTAAAGCATATCCCATTGTTATTAAATTATTAATTATTCATGTTAACGTTATTTATCTTGTTGCCTATGACTTTATTGGAACTCAAACCATACAAATTTGACCACTTACCGTAGAAACAAAAAAGAACATATTAACAAATAAAAATTACAAAGGGAAAAGACCAAACATTCTTAACAAAAATTTCCAAAAGGCCTTAAAAACAGTTAAAAATTTAAAAGCTAAAAGCACCACAATAAAATTCCGTGCGATCAGGACATGTTTCTCTGGCCCTATAGTATAAAGTACACAAATCACCATTCTATTGTAAGTTAAGTATCCATTCCCGAGCAAACAAGTAGACGGGCCTTATTCATTTTCTCTGGCTTACATAAAACACATATGAAAGTTCACAATCCCTATGTTGGCTATATGTTCGGCCATGCAGTCGGGTCCAGTTCTTAATCTGAAATTGGCAACAGCCTCTATGTGAATTTTTCCGCTCAATTTTTTCCAGTCATCGCCGATTTTCTCCCATACTTTACCTTTGGTGTTAGATAATAATTCACTCATATACGATGACTTAATTTTGTCCCGTGTAGTTCTAAAAAGAGTCAAGAAGGATAGGACATTGTCCAGGAACTTCTGTTCCTCTTTTTACTAGTAGATCTTCCCTTCGTTTCCATCATTTCCAGCATGGGATGGAATCCATTGGTAAGTGATGTAATTACCATTTTCATTAAAGAACATGATATATTGTTTTATTTTGGTTACAACTGCAGACTTTCAGACTGTCTTTGTAAAGCGATTGCTTTACAAAGACAGACGTGGGTGAGCAACAATATAAATGATAAATGCACTTTTAATATTAAAAATGTAGATATTTTTTGGAGTGAAAAATTGAAACATATTATTGTTGTGTTTGCCATTATTCTTACATGTAAACATAGATTATATAATAATAATGATACCAAACCCACATTGTGAAGAAATATATAACACTAAAAAAAGGAAATATAAAAATATATAAGTATAAACTAAATAAAAAAAAATGAAATCATTAAAAAAATATTTATTTTACGGGTGCAAT
The DNA here is from genome assembly GCA_021605095.1 of Caerostris extrusa. Lineage (NCBI taxonomy): Eukaryota > Metazoa > Arthropoda > Arachnida > Araneae > Araneidae > Caerostris > Caerostris extrusa. The sequence goes on from BPLR01017466.1 coordinate 95,262, forward strand.
ATTTGTTTCTCCACTCTTTCACTTAGCTGTTCCAAATCTATCTCAATTTGGGTATTTGCACATCGTAATGGGTGTTACAGGTGAGCGTCCGTTATGTTTCAGCGTGTTTTGTGTTGGGTCAATTTCATTTTCGGAAAAAACGATTCACAGGTGTAAGTTGAACCAAAAGCGCTAACAACTTAAACTAAGAGTCTGGTTTGCTCTGCTATCAATAATCCACTGTGCGTATCTAGGGGCGATCACAAAGTGAAGCAAAGAACCTGTTATATTAGATGTTCCAAGATGCATCTGCATCATGAATTCGCTGTAAACTCATAAATAAAACAGGCAATATCTGTCATATATTTGCAAGAATATTATTTTAAAATAAAAGTTAATTTTCTCACAATTTCTACAGTTAATTCTTTTAATATATGGATGCACACATAATGTATTATTTTAATACATTGGTTTTCACTACTTTTTCCATTATAAAATGAATACATTTTGTAAAAAAAAGTGATAAATCTCACGGGCCGCAAAAATATTCAAGACGGTCCGCGGGTCCCTACGCTAGAGCAATGTTGGTATTAAAAAGTAAAAAGATTTCTGATTCTGAAGGTAAATCGCACTATTTTAGGACAAAAATGAGTCTAGATTGTAATAGTAATACAAAAATAGATTTCAGGAACCCCCATTCTTATTATTCAATTCCTTCTATTAGCTCACACTCTCCCTATATATATATCTTGTTCAAATTTTAAACTTTTAATAAAATACTTTTGATTCATCCACTCAAGTTCAAATACATTTTTGAACTTGTAGTAGATGGCACTGGATATTAATACAGTTTTTTTCAAATATTAATTCAGTAATTAAATTTAATGAATTAATTTTAGATTTTTTTTTAGATTTAAGTTGCATATATCTACCAATAGATGGCTCCAGATAAACTTAGAAAATGAATGAAAATTATTTATGAAGGACTTTCTGCAATATAGTGAAAAAAAGTAGGAATTGACTTAAATTTTTTTTTTTTTTATATTACTTGTTTTTAGATATAGCTTATTAAAAATATCTAGTATTTTCGATATTATGCTCATTTCGTTTTCTTCAACTTATTAATTCCTGTTTGGTTAAATTAAAATTCATTTATTTGATTTATTATTTATGGTTTTATTAAGAATTATTGCTAAATAATGAAACATAAAAGACTATTAGCGAAAATAGTTCGAGATAATAGAGAGTTTTTGCATACCGTACGTTAGTTACCGTAGGACGTTCATTAGCTTTTCTTCCTAGCGAGCATGCTCATAGGAAACATAATTTCCTATGAGCATGCGCGCTAGGAGAAAAAAGCTAACGGACGTCCTACGGTAACTAACGTACGGTATGCAAAAACTCTCTAATATTTGATGTAATTAACATGATATCAAAGTTATTTAAGTGACACCCATATTGGCGCGACAAACTAGAAATACCGATGCTTTAAAAGAAACTGAATCGGTGTTTTTAAAAAATAATACTATTCTTTACAAATCATTATTTTTAAATGAGAAGAATTAATTTCAAAATTTACAAAAAATTTGCAGATAATTACTTAGAAAGATATGGCCTTCTCCATGAAATAATAATAGGAATAAATATATTATTCCTAGAACAATTGATTATTAGATTTTAATGATTCTTAGAACTTTTAAAATAAAGGATTCGTAGAATTTTGCAAATACATCATTATACTAAAATTCTTCTTCAATGGCGCAACAGCTTTATGGTGGGCCAAGGCCTTTTGCTTACTGGCAGATTTCGAGACAGGAGATGATTTTCTTTTTTCGGAGTAAGTCTGTCAGCTTTACGCACAACAGTCACATTAGACCGGGACTTAGAGTTTAAAGTGGATTCCGAACTACGACGAACATCCATGGTACAGCCGGGACTCGAACCCGAAACCTGTGGTACCAAGCGCCAGTCGTTTGGCCATCAGGATCCCACCCATACTAAAAAGAAGAATTAATTTCAAATTTCATAGATATTTCGACAAATTTTACTGTAGATTACACGATAGAATGGCATGCACAATAGTAGGATAATAAGAAATAATTCTTCTTCATTGGCGCAACAGCCCATGGTGGGTCAAGGCCGTCTGCCTACTGGCAGATTCCGAAACATGAGATGTTGTTCTTTTTACGGGTAGGGTTGTCAGCTCTACGCTCTACAGTCATATTAGACCGGAGCCTACGGTTTAAAATAGATTCCAAACCACTACAAGCATTCGCGGCACGACCAGAACTCGAACCCGAAACCTGTAGCACCTACTCTAGTCACTCGCCATCAGGATCCCATAGTAAAAGTTAGAAGAGTTAATTTCAAATTTCATAGATATTGCGACAAATTTTACAGTAGATTGATTACACGATAGAATAGCATGCACAATAAAAGATTTGGTTTGTAGCTCTATTATCATCTTGTGCACACTTTAGGCTATTTAGACCGGACCCTACAATTTAACATGGATTCCGAACCACTCACAAACATCCATGACATCGCCAGGATTCGAACCTGAAGCCTGCAGTACCAAAGGCCTGAGCACTGGCCTATATTGGCCATTAGGCCGCACAATAGAAAGATAATAAGAAATAATTGGCTATTAAAAATGATAATATTCTATGAAGAGATTAATTTTAGATTCCAACAAAGATTCGAATTTAAAACTTCAGGAAGGATAACGTTCATTATGATTCGTTGGATTTACTAATAGTTACTGTAAAATCTATCGCATGAAAGCACACGAATCCTTCATTTATAAAAATTGTATCAAATTCTTAAAAAGATGACAATTTGTGTATGCGACACGATATTCCTTTTCATTCTGTGTTTTCAAATTCTTTTATAACATCGGTCAATAACAGCTTTCCAATTGGGGAAAATCACACGCATTTCACATCGGTGCTTTTCAGTACAACTTGAAGATAATGCAGCAATTTTTCCGATTCAGCGCGGAACATGATAATGATAAGCAGACTCGGTGAGTTGTAGCAGCACGTTATTTCACCATTATCCGATTTTAATGCTTTTGCAGAAGAAAGCGATACTCGGCGTGTGTGACGAATTATGAATGATGGAATACTTTGTAAATTTAGCATTTGAAATGTCTGTCGTTAGAATACCATTTGTATGTCATACTTCACTGGTAGGCTGATGACGTAAAAAAAAATATTTCGACATCACTTAGTAGAAACATGATTTGCAAATACAGGAGGTACTTAGGAAAAAGTAGGAGGTTCTTTATAAGTAATCGTAATTGTTTTGATTCACAAAAAAAAAATCCTTTTACTTGATTTGGAATATGTTTTTTTTTTCATTCCAAAATAGAAGTTTCACAGATTACTATTCAATTCACAAGAGAGAAAAACATTACAAAAATGTCTGATTTAAAAGAAAAATCTTTAATACTTTAATAGTCGTTTGAGATTATAAGCCAAATGTAAATTATTTTGTCAATTTTGCAATACCAATGTATTTCTTCATATAGTGTTATATTTTTAATTGTTAACTGTGTCACTTTTCCCCATTATTTTGAAAATGGCTGAAAATTATTTCAAAAATATAACGAGTACATTTTGGAATTTATAAATATATTTTTATTTTTAATATTAAAAGTTTATTTATTATTCATATTGTCGCTCAAACTACGTCTGTCTTTGTGAAGCTATCGCTTTACAAAGACAGTCCGAGTCTGCAGTTGTAACCAAAATAAAACAGTATATCAAGTTCCTTAGTGAAAATGGTAATTACATCACTTACCAGTGGATTCCATCACATGCTAGAAATGATGGAAACGAAGGGGATTGGTTTGGTTTGTCGCTCTACGGTCATCTTGTGCACACTTTAGGCTAAACAGACCGGGACCTACAGTTTAACGTGGATTCCGAACCACTTACAAACATCCATGCCACCGCCAGGATTCGAACCTGAAGCCTGGGATACTAAAGACCAGAGCGCTAAAAAATGTAGAAAGTGGAACATATTCCCCCTAAATTTTAGCGTTATCTACTGAGAAAGAATGTTTTAGAAACTGATAATTTATGAAACATTTATTAGAATCATAAATTTTGATAACTTAAAAAAGACTTCTTTTTTTGCACGCCGAGAGAAAGTGCTTAGTTATTTTGAACTAAAACTTTTATGACCTGAAGATGTTACCTGGAGGAGATAGAAGGAGAAAAAGAAAAAAATGATTATTGTGCTTTTTGAAACAGGTTTGACTGCAGTCCAAGAACAGGAAAGACAGTAAAAAAAATAAAAGTTACTTTGACTCAAATGTTAATGGATACTTTTTTGTGTTCTAAATGCGTTGGACAGAAATTAAGAGCCCTTAGGTAAGTAAAAGTAGTGAAAGTTCAAATTGCCAGTAAAAATCTTTCTCTTTTTTTTTTCCCTTTTTATTTCCCCCTTTCCCCTATTTTTTTCCCCCTTCAACTTTCACTCAAGTAATTAATTTGAACTTATGCTTATCCGTACATTTCAGAGGCAATTTATCGAAGCTGATTTATAAAAAAAAAAAAAAAAAATTTTTTTTTTTTTTTCCTTATTGGCATTTCTTTTTGTGTGTTCTATGTTTTAATTGAGAATTTCCAGTTTTTCACTGAGTGAAAGAGTGAGTGTTAAAAAGGAAGTCATTTATTCATCTATTTAAAGCAGTGTGCATATGTTTTCTGCTTTTAAAAGGAAGTCATTTGTGAATGAAACAATAGAATGTTTGGCAAGTGAAGTAGTAAAATAAATTTTAGTATTCTTTATTTTTCATTAATAATAATGAAAAAAAATTTGGATAGAACGTGTTATTTCAGGTTGCAAAAGCATCATGTGATTTTGCTTTTAAAATATTAGACAGGGAAATATTTTAATTTTAAAATGAATTATAAAAATATGAAATATTTTAAATTTTCCTTTAATTAATAATATTAAAGTTTAATTTAATATTAAAAAAGTTACAATGAAATTTATATTGTCTAACTGTAGAATTCTATTTTTAATACAAAATGGATTATAATTGCTCAATCTGTAGTGTTTTGTCGACAATTTAATCTTTATCTTAAGTTAATTATTTAGTTTGTCTCTGGCGCATGGTACCACGGGTTTCGAATTCGAGTCCCGACTTTACCATAGAACTGAGTTTGTACCATGGTTCGAAATCCACTTTAAAATCGTAGATCCTGGTCTAATAGGATCGTAAAACGTTGTGGGGTAGTGTTACCTCGTCCTTAGCATATCGTCAAGCTACACGTGCCCCCTGGGTAGTACTAAATGAGTAACAGCGGTGTAGCTCTTTCTGATGGCATAAAGATTAACTGTCTCTGTATTACCAGCTGCATTAGAACAGCATTATTTAGTTTGTTACATAATGCTAATTGAACTAGAATTTACAAATTTTGATGGTATAAAAATTTACCAATTTAATGACTATTACGTTCTGTTTATTTGAATTTTGAAACCTTTGGCTTTATCCCAAAATGAATTGAAATAGTTCATGAACAACAATGTCATGTCTTTTTTTCCCCCTCTCCTTATATAAAACATTTCGATTTTATTTAATTTTTGAAAAGACTCAAATATAGGAGTCTGTTTAACATAAATGAATTAATTTTTATTTAAAAATATTCTTTTTGAGAAGAGAGTCCGTGATGGGGCATTTTTTCTCACGAAAAGAATTTTTGCATTCTATTTCCAGGAGAGAGGAATGTATATTATTTGAAAAATATATAATAAACCCAATTTGACAGCAGACGATCTTTATTGTGGGTAGTTATAGTACATGCAATTAGTGTTTGTACTACTGAGAACAACCTGTCACTCAAATCTGATAGAAGATATTCGGTATCATGTATAATAAGATTAATGAAATTGGCGATTGTTTGTGCGACCGTCACAGGTCCAAACAACTACAGATTGAATATGATATACTATGAGTTGTTCTATCGTGATGGGTGATAGACCAAGAGCTGAGAAATGTCTACTCTAATGAGAAGCTGACCCCCTCCCCCTTCTTGACGGTTGTCTTAAAAGGAGATTTTTGGTGAAGAAGGGAGAGAGTTCTGCGACGAGTCGACCAGAAGTGTTGTTTTTCGTTTTTCTTTGAAGTGACTCAGCAGATCATTTTCCGCCTGTTTTCCAAGTGAGCTCCCTTGTGGTTTCATGAATCACGCCATGTATTAGCGAAGGTCTGCCGCAGACCAGACCAGGTGTTTAGATTCGTCTTAGATTCTAAACACCTGGTCTGAAAATCTCCGAACTTGGAGTGAACTACGTTTGTGTATCTAATTTATATCCTTAAAACATCGATTACATTTCAGTTAATATGAGTATAACAGTATGACCTATCTCATTGTAAAAAAAACAAACAACAACTTTGTATCTATTTTTTAACTCACTTAGATTATAATTACAACTGAAAGCTATTATTGGTAGCTGAATAAAAAAAATTTAAATGCATCTGTGCTAAAATAACATGTTGATTTTTTAATGGATGAAAATTATTTTATCATACTTTGCAAGTTGATTTCCGCATTTCTATTACCAATTATTTTATAAGGCTTTCTACCACTAGCCATTTGCCCCAAGAAACAAATGAGAACTTTTAACACGATGACATAAAATATTTATTGATTTTACTTTTTAACCGTTACCATATTGTATTTCATCCCTCAACCATAACATTACATTCTCTTTCTTTTTCTTTTTAGATGATTGTGTGAAATTTTTCTTTGTTGCAAAAACTTGTAGCCATTGAAGCATCTGATCTACAATCGAAACACGATAACCTATGTACCCTTCGAACAACAATAGCAACTGAGCATTTAAGATGTGTGTTAAAGGAGTAAATAACATTCCGTCTTAATCGTTTTCTTCTAACGGTTTTTTTTTTTTCTCATACTTTTTGTTGATGTAGTGGGTTAAATCTTTTTGTACCGGAAATTCAGTGGCGATTCCGGTACAAAACGTTTTCTGGCCCATATGTATAGAAGGAAGAAGTAGCAGAGGTACTTTTGAAGAATATTTGGCAATAGCTTCTTCTTAAGTAGCCATGTTAGCTTATTTCCTTTGGTTCTAATAATAGCTTGAAGATTTTTAATCCTTAAATGTATCCGGAGTTTTTTAGTTTTATTTTTGTTCAAATACATTTTTATTTCAGAACAAATAGAAAATATGCATTTTTAGAATTATGATCATAGGTTTTTATCCTTTTTATTTTAGTTTTATATTTAAAAAATGAGGCCTGATGGCCAAGTGAATAGCGCTTGGCGCCACAGGTTTCGGGTTCGATGGTGCGATGGATGTTTGTAGTGATTCAGAATCCACTTTAAACCGTAGATCCCGGTCTAATATGAGTGCAGAACGTTAGGCTGAGAGCCCCACCCCGTTAAAAGAAAAAAAACATTTCCTGTCTAGAAATCTGGCAGTAGGCTGGGGCTGTTGTGCCACTGATGATGATGATTATAGAAAATGTGTTCATTATATATATTTTGTATTGAAATTACACATTATAATCAGAATTATAATCCTCTGACTCTCCAGTACTTTCTGATTTCACCTTACAGTGCAAAGATGCTGTTATCACTAAAATTTCTCACTATTCATTTTCAGAAACTAATAATAAATGCAAGCAGTCATAAGAAACAAACAAAACGCCTATCATTTGGGGAGTGAAGGACATGTTGTCAATGTCTGTAAAATAATATGATATCAGGATAGAATGACTGTTGCCAGATGTAGGATATCACGATATGCGGTACCTTGTAATTCTAAAACGAACTCGTATTTGATCAAGTCCAGAATACAAAATTAATTTTCGCCCGAATTAATTCGTGGCTTTCTTGAAAAGATACAAATATGAGAAGCGAATAAACTCGGTAATCCTTATTATGCTCCCAGTCAGGAAGTTTTTTAACAGACATCTAGTCAATATCTATAAAGCAACATGAGAATCACGATGGAATGACTGTTGCCAGACGTAAGATATCACGACACACGATACCTTATAATCCTGAAGACGAATTCGTGTTTGACCAAGTCCAGAATTCAGAATTAATATTCGCACGAGTTAATTCGTGGTGTTCCGAAAAGATACAAATTTCAGCTGCGAACATACTCGGTAATTCGTATAGCTTTTTATTCTTTAATGTCATAATACTAGCCTGGAATTTTTTTAACAGGCATCGAGTCAATATCTGTAAAACTATATGGTATCACGATAGAATGACTGTTGCCAGATGTAGGATATCATGATGTATGGTATCTTGTAATTCTGAAATGAACACCTGTTTGACTAAAACCAGAATTCAAAATTAATATTCGCACGAGTTAATTCGTGGTTTCCGGAAAAGATACAAATATCAGCTGCGAATAGACTCTAATCCGTATAGCTTTTATTCTTTGACGTCATATAATCCCAGCCTGTTTTTTTTTTTGACAGACATCGTGTCAATGTCTGTAAGGCAACATGGTATCACGATAGAATGACTGTTGTCAGGTGTAATATATCACGACATATGTGATACCTTGTAATTCTAAAAAGAACTCATGTTTGACCAAGTCCAGACTTCAAAATTAATCTTCGCACGAGTAGATTCGCGGTGTTTTTCCGGAAAAGATACAAGTATCAGCTTCGAACATACTCGGTAATCCGTGGTAATCTTTGACGTCATAATACCAGTCTGGAAGTTTTTAAACATCTTGCAGCAACACTAAATCGCGAATGGTAATGAAGAAACTGAAAGAACTAGGAGTAGAAATATTTTGTTAAAATTGTAAACATATATGATTTTGTGTATGCGAGTTTAGGGATTCGAATTAATTTTCACCAAGGTGATAGGGCGTTACAAATTTTGTGTTTCAGATTCATTACGTGTATACAAGTTTTTATTCTTAGTTTTTTTCTCTTTTAGTTTATGTTCTTATTCTTAGTTCAACCATGTAAATTAAGTGTATAAGAGTCCTCAACTATGGAATTTAGTTTTGAAAATCTCTATCCTGAGTCTGATCTGTCTCCAATTGTGTATCTTTATTTAATTCTTTTTTTTTTTTTTTTTTTTTTTTGATTTCTATATTAATAAACAATCATAACTATATTACAATAAACGTAAATGTTCATAAATCGCTTCTTTGCTAAAGTTATTTCATTGGCTTTTTCTTTTCCATATGTTTGAATGGCAATTTTGGTATTCACAGTTTTCGCAATACTTTTTTTTTTAAATATTTAAGAAAGTAACATTTAAATTTACCCAGTAATCTACAATAATGAATATATTATTTCTATTACATTTTTTGTTTGTTATAAAAACAGCCTTTTGATGTCTTGATTGAAAGTAGCATAGAATAATTCAGTACTTGTATGTATAAGTTTTTTGTTATTAATTTACTGGAAATCTTTTACATTTGCATTTATTATTTTTTAGTTTCAAAACACTATGCAGCATTATACATTAAAAACATTTTTATGCTTTTTAATATTAAGACTAGTCTGTAGCAAATAATTTCAGCGCGTGTGTTTTTTTTTTTTACGAACAAGCAGTAGTCTTTTAATATAGAAAAAAAAGTCATAAATCTCGAGTAGCATACAGACTACTTTTATGTAAAATCGAAGGCCGTTTGTTATTATATAATTTTTAAATCTTATTTTAATGAAAATCTCAATTTAAAAAAAATTGTAGCTTTATTTCATAATATTATAAATTGTAGCTACAATTGCTAATGTTCTCCTCTGCTGATATGAATTTTTTGTGGCAGAGCTAATGGTTATTTTGATGCTTGTCAGTATTGGGAGGCGCGAAGTGCCAAACATCAGACTTATACTCCTGCCACTATACTCGACCTATTCCACATATACTCCCTATTCATAGAGGCCTAATGGCCGAGTGGCTGGCGCTCCGGTTCTCGGTACCACAGGTATCGGGTTCGAATCACGGCGGATATTTATAGTGGTTCGGAATCCACTTTTAAGCCGTAGGTCTCATATGACCGTAGAGCGTCACAGAGCCCAAATCAGACTTCTTCCATCCACATCACTCCCAAACTGTAAAGGGGTGACTCAGCTCTAGGCACAGTGATGTGGCGTGGTGTAGTAGTAACAGTATACTCCTATCCTCCCACCTCCCAATACTGACAAGCATCAAAAACCCACTGTAAAATTGTCTCAGATGCTACTGAAAAATCTTATTTATGGTTGGCATCTTTGCATATATATATATATATATATAAACTTGATAAAAAAAGTAGATGCCATCGAGTTATTGATATTGTTAAAAAAAATTTTCAATAAAGTATTGTTTTTAAATAGCTTTATTATTTATATATATATGCAATCAACCCCTCGTTACCATCTTTCCGACAAACCGTTATTTTCCCAAAAATATTGGAGATTTATCATGTCTTTTTTTAATACAAAGAAACGCCCTCTTTTTACGGCGATAAATGCGATCCTATTTCCCTACTGTCTCTTTTAGAATTTGTTAAAAATTTGTACCACATTTCTTTTTTTCCACTCGCATTTCTACAAATATTCAAAACAACAGACTTTGATTTCAAATGGGGAAATTGACTAAGCGTGGAATAGGAACGATTCATACATAGGTTGTTCACTTGCTTATAAATGATAACATTTCCATCTCGCATTGTGGTAATCTATGGCCCCATTCTATTCCTCCTTCCCCAGTGGCATTGGGTAAAAAGAATAAAAACGAACCAACACACGCTTTAATCTTAAAACATGTCCTTGGTTAAACTTTTACCTTTCTCGGAAATAAATTGTCTCCTTTTATGAAGGAGACCAGATATTATGCTGACGTTTATCTGCGCGAAGTTTGCTACTTCCTTTTTCCAGAACTTGCAAAGAATGGGAAGAAGAATTTTGAGCATTTGTCACTGTCAGGGAAGGGCAATTTTTCGTGTGTTTGGAATGACTCGCCTACGTTTTTTAACCTTTATCTTGGGCAAGCAGTAAACGCTTTTATGTCGCCAAGACAGGAAACTGGTGTGAAAAGTTCAAAAACCTGTAGATTTTTCAACTTTATTTTGCCATTGTTTGTGTGGGTGAAAGTGCAATTTAGAGCAAATTGTCGTAGGCAAGTTGTTGAAAATTTCAGTTTTTGTCTTCCGAACACCTTCTTTCCGTGCTGTTGCAATTTTTGTCATTTAAATTGTTTTCTTTTCTGGTTTTTACAGTTTTTTCTTTTCTGTTTTTTATGAACAAACTTCATAAATGTTGAATAGTATACAGTTTATTTTTATGTAAAATCGAAGTCCACTTGTTATTCTATACGTTAGTTCTGTCATGTTTATATTATGTTGAAGATGATTGTTTCCGAAGTGATTGTTTTTTTTTAAATTAAATTTTCGCATTTAGTTTTCTTATTAATTTCAAAAACACACCTAAAAGTAGTACATTGAACAAAATTAAGATATTTAAATTTGTTTCACTTAATTATCGACAATCATTTGAATTATTCAAATTCATTATTATTATCATCAGAAGACTATATTATTATTGTAATAAATTTCATACAAGAAAAATTTATATCAGACTTTAATTTGTTTGGAATCTTTATATTTAATAAATTGTTCTGTTTTTATAAAATAAAAAGTTATTTGAAGAATTCAAAACAAACATTATATGACTGTATGCAATTGTAAATGTTATCCCTACTAATAATTGGTTATGGTATTTTTTATTAATAAAAATGAACACTAACTATTGTAACAGTGGATATAACCTTGGCAAACAGGTTATAATTCCTGGTATAATAAGCCTGTCCGTTATTAACGATAGTTTATAATTTGGTATGCATCTACGCCCTTGATATCTATTTTTTAAGTTCTATGGCACACTATGTATATGTTTTGCAAAAAAAACTTATTTTTCTTTAATAATCAAACAATTAAATAAACAATCATCAATTGCTGTAAGATGAAGTTAGTTTTTTTTATAAGTAGATAGGTTATGTTAATAATATTTATAAGACAGTCAGGCATTCAACAGGGGCATTATATTAGAGTTTAATTCACAAATGCAGGACAACTAGCTTTAAAAATTTTCCTGTGGTTCTGTGTCAAGGAGAATGTTAAGTAAATGGTTGGAATTTCAACAATAGATCTACAAGTTTTCTTGACAGGCAATGCTTTTTCGTCATAGTCTGTTAGTGGAGTGCATTAGTGAAATACGCTGTCCAGTTACTTTAGAAAATTTGCCCAGTGGTCTTAAGTTTATTTCCAAAGGTTGATCTACAAATAATTTGTAGATCTCTTCAATATCATAATCAATCATCCGAATCCTATCGTCAACATATAAACCATTTTTTGCATATAATAAAGAAAATTGACAAACGTAACTACTAAATGGATTCTATTAATTTCCAACGACAACGTTTATCCACATTATTAACAAACTTTTAACATGAAACTTCCATTTCATATATTTCAATAATTGTTCAATCTCATTTAAAAAAGAAAACTTCTCTTGCGATTCATCGTTTTCTCACCCCCCCCTCCCCCTCTTTAAATTCTTGTATGCCATTATGTTCCATACTTATGCACCCCTTTATGAAATTCAGTGTATGTGTTTCTCGCTCTGGTATTCTATCATTTTTGTATGAATCACCTCATGTCCAAGTGTTCTGCTCATGTAATGGCCAATTGACTAGCGCTCTGGCATTTCGTACCACAAACTTCAGATTCGAATCTTGGCTGTGGCATGGATGTTTGGTAATGATTTAGAATCCACATTAAACTAGTTTAATTATCCTAATGTGTGCAAAAAATGACCTTAGAGCGACAAAGTGTGCTGACTGTTTTGAGAGAGATGTTTATGTTATTACTATCAACATCAAATCTTCAGTATCAACAGTATCAATAATGGACGCCATCATTGGATTCGAACCTGTATGCTGTACTATTTTCAAATACTCAGCATTTTGACTTCTGGCAGATGTGTAGAAGATTCAGCGAGTAGCTTTACTATTTTGTGCCTGCCTACTGCACCCACATTTTGTCTCTCCATTTTTTAACGTGCACATCCAGAAATATCATCTGGGGATGAATATTAATAGAAGGATATTTCTGTCTCCATATTTATCGTATTCCTTCCAGGTGTAGACATGGGAATTTTCAGTTCGGATTTGCTAATTGGATTTCGAACCAAGATTTCCTAGTTTGGTAGCTTAATGAGCCATCTACTACTCATACATGTTGAGTGATCTAATGGCCAATTGGCTAGCGCTTTGGCCGTTGGTACCACAGGTTTCAGGTTCGAATCCCTGGCGGTGGATTCAATGTTTATTAGTGGTTGGAATCCACTTTAAGCTACAGGTCCCGGTCTAATAAGCCCAAAGTTTGCACAAAATGGCCGCAGAGCGTCAAACCAAACCAACTTATATGTTGATGAAATAAACAGTTTTTTCTTGATTCTTCGGGATATTTGTTAATGGTTCGTAATCCAGTCTTATGTTATATATAGGACTGGATTTTTTTTTTGTTAGGATATGATATTTGTTAGTGCGAAACTGTAAGTCCCATAATTAACCTAAAAGTGTGCAAAAAATTATACCTTAGAGCGAAAACCAAACCAACCAGTGACCAGTATTTGAAAAAGAAAATCTTTATATTGTATAATACTTAATGAATCGAGGACTGGATATAGTTTCTTCTCTTAAGAAACCGGTAATTTTTGTATTAGTAATCACTTTCGTAACTAAACTGCTTCAAAAGAATAAAGTGCTTTAGCTGATCTTTTCTTTAATCGTCTTCCTCTGTCATTATCTGAACAAAGACTTTACCGAAAATGCAATTTCAGGAAGATGTTCCCGATAGAGAGGTCTCTTTTTTTGTGATGGCGAGCCGTTACTGGAGTCGAAATGATGAATCGAGCCAACTTGAATGAGATAAAAATCCAAAACTTTTCCCTTTTCTCTTACTGAGTGAATGTCTCTTTTTCCTCATTGATGCGAGAAATGGAAGGCTTGTTGTTACCATTTCTTTTTCTGCTGGCCAGAGAAATGGGTTCCTTTCTTCTGCTTGACGTCTCCTGACAACTGGGTGTTTCAGTGCCTTTCGATAATTATGGCGTGACGTGATTCATTTGCATCTCTCCCTCTCTGCTATCTGTTTTGCAAGTGTTTTGGTTCTCGCATTGTGTTTTCCGACGAGTTCTTTATTTGCTGCTTTTTTGGAAGGATATTTCTGCCTCCATATTTATCGTATTCCTTCTCGGTGTGGACATGGGAATTTTCAGTACTGCTTTATTAATTGGATTTTGAACCGAGCTTTTCTAGTTTGATAGCTCAATGAACCATCTACTACTATCCTACGTGTTGTTAAAGAAATTTTAACAAACATGTAGGCTTTGATCTTAACTTTTAAACAACTTTAGGATAATTTAACAACATGTAGGCTTTTTCTCACTAAAATTTTAACAACATGTAGGCTTTTTTTCTCACTAAAATTTTAACAACATGCCAATTTTTCTTGCCTGTTCTGGATGTTTGTTGGTGGTTCGGAATCCTGTAGTCCCGGTCTAATTAGCCTAAAAGTGTGCCAAAAATGACCGTAGAGCGACAAATCAAACCATGTCAAAGTATCCAGTATTTGGAAAATAAAACTTTATACTGTATTATACGCAATGAATCGAGAACTAGATATCGTTTCTTCTCTAAGAAACCGGTAATTTTTGTATTAGTAATCACTTTTGTAACTAAACTGCTTCAAAGAATAAAGTGCTTTAGTTGATCTTTTCTTTCACTTCCCCTGTCATTAACTGAACAAAGACTTAACCGAAAATGCAATTTCAGGAAGATGTTCCCGATAGAGATTTCTCGTCCGTTTTTTTGTGATGGTGAGTCGAAATGATGAATCGAGCCAACTTGAATGAGATAAAAATCCAAAACTCTTTCCCTTTTCTCTTACTGAGTGAATGTCTCTTTTTCCTCATTGATGCGAGAAATGGAAGGCTTGTTGTTACCATTTCTTTTTCAGCTGGCCAGAGAAATGGGTTCCTTTCTTCTGCTTGACGTCTCCTGACAACTGGGTGTTTCAATGCCTTTCGATAATTATGGCGTGACGTGTTTCATTTGCATCTCTCTCCCTCTCTTCTATCTGTTTTGCAAAGTGTTTTGGTTCTCGCATTGTGTTTTCCTGCGAGTTCTTTGTTTGCTTTTTTTTTTGGTTTTCGTAATAATGCATTTCAATTTTGATCCTTTAGAATGGAAATATCTCGTGTGTAATATGCAGACTTAATTTTCTTTTGTTGTTTGAAAAAAAAAGCCGCGATTTTATAATAAAATGCATTGTTGGTTTAAATTTGCGATTCAATATACTGTTGTTGTGTAACATGTATGTTGAGAAATGCCTTTTGTTAATGTGCTTTTACAAGCATTATAATGAAAAGTAAATATTGGAATATTAATTTGAATTTTAGAAATATATTATAATTGGAAATCTTATTTATTATAAATTTGGTAATATTTAAATTTTCTTTAAAATATTGTGAAATATAGAATGTTTAATTATATGAAAATACATGTAATTACTGAAATTTCATAATTCAGTCATTATTTTTATCTAAAGCTTAGAATAAGATGGTATTTGGAAATTTATAATTAAATTTATGCAGCATGCAATTTTTTCATTTACTTAATCTTAAATTCAGCCTGATGGTTAGAGCTCTGGCTATTGGTACCACAGGCTTCCAGTGTCGGATCCTGGCGATGGCATGGATATTTGTTTGTAGTTCGGAATCCACATTAAACTGTAGGTTCCAGTCTAATTAGCCCAAAGTGTGCAAAAAATAACCGTAAAGCGACAAACCAAACTAAATTCGAACCTATTTTTATAAAATTTGGACAATTTCATTTTATTATCAAAGGTAAAATTATTTTTTAAAAATATTTAATAAACTTTTAAATACCGTAAAATTTTATGTAAATTGTAATAGTAAAATAAAATTTAGTTTAAATAATTTAATAATTAATTCATAATAGATTTCATGTGTTTAAAAAACCTTTTTTTTTCCTTAATTTGTTTTAGTACAAAAATGTCCATCTAGATTAAGTTGTTTTTATAAATTATACTTGCCTTTATTTATGATGAATAAATATATGAATAAAAATTTTAAAAACCAATAAAGCTATTTAATTTGTATTCAACTGAATTGTATTTAATTGGAAAAAAACTAATAATTTGTTATTTTTATTTTTAGATGGTGTCTGTTTACTGAATCAACCCACATATTCCTGTCTAATCCAAGGTCTTGCCCTGACGTTATCACGTAAGTTGTGACTCCATTGCACATTATGACACATGTATTCCGAGAACGCAGAAGAATTTAAAGCTATTTGACACGAATAGCATAAATAGTTGCTGTCTTTTTCTAACCTTCTGCGAAACTAATAGTATTTTCGTTAAACTCGATAGAAACTACTTTTCCATTTGATTTGCTATCTAGGATAATAAGACTGCAATTGAAGATTACTATTTTTGAGATCTGTTCTACTGTTTAAATAAAATATTTTAGATATTTAAAAATACGGAAATATTTTTATACGAATATGAGATATAAATTAATATTTTTGCATTCACCGTTTCTGAATGCTCAGAATTTAATGTTGCTATTCTCACTAGAACGATACATATATAGCTTATATATCTAATACTTATAATATAATACTTTTATTGTATAATACTATATAGCAGATACAATATCTAATACTTATAGCGTAATACTTTATTGTATAATACTATATATCAGATACAATATCTAATACTTATAGCATAATACTTTATTGTATAATACTATATATCAGATACAATATCTAATACTTATAGCATAATACTTTATATGTATAATACTATATATCAGATACAATATCTAATACTTATAGCATAATACTGTATATTACACTCATGTCCATAGATATTGAAGTTTATAGCAAACTATATAATATATATCAAAATATAATATATCTTGATATAATGTAAATCTATATATCAAACAATATCTAATACTTATAGCATAATACTGTATATTATAATACTATATAGCTGATACAATAATGTGATTTTTATTGTATAATACTATAAAAAAGATACAATATCTAATACTTATAGCATATACTGTATATTATGTATAATACTATATATCAGATACAATATCTAATACTTATAGCATAATACTGATATTATAATACTATATAGATACAATATCTTAATACTTATACTATATACAATGAAATAGCAGATGCAGTCTAATTCTTTAGTACCAAATGGCCAGTGCTCTGACGCTCGGTACAACAGATTATCCCGGCATGGTGCCATGGATGTTTTTAGGGTTCGGAATCCACTTTTTAATCCGTAGGTCCCGGTCTAACATGATCGTACAGAGCGTTGCGGGGAATTGACGGGCGTTCGCGTCCGTAGCTTATGTTCAGCACCCACGCACTTCCAATTTCAAGGTAGTGCTAAGTGAGTAACGTCGGTGCAGTGGTGTAAGGCAGAAAGACAACTGCCTTAGTGTTTGCCATTAGAAAAAAATATCTAATACTTATAGCAGATACAATACACTGAAGTGACAAAAGTCAGGATAGCAATATGCAAATTTTCAGATGGAAGCAAAGAACAGGTATAAATGCGCAGTGCTTTCGCAAGAGCTTTCATTTCTGTTCAAGTTATTCATGTGAAGAGGTTTTGACGTGATGATGACCGCACGACGGGAATTAACAGACTTTGAACGCGGAATGTTAGTTGGAGCTAGACGCATGGGTCATGCCATTTCGGAAATCGTTAGGGAATTCAACATTCCCAGATCCACTGTGTCAAGAGTGTGCCGGAGTGGAAATTTCAGGCGAGCAACATCCCACCATGGACAGCGCAGTGGTCGACCGCCTGCACTTAACGACCGATAGCTGAAGAGAGCTGACGACGTCTGCAAAGAGTCGTAAATTCTAACAGCCGTAACTGCAACACCGGTCGTCAAATCTGCCGCAGAAATCAATGTGGGACGTACAAGGGACTTGTCTGTTAGAACTGTGCGGAGAAATTTGGATTTTCCTGGGCTATTCCAGCAGAAGACCGACTCGAGTGCCTTTACTGACAGAACGACATCGCTTGCAGCGACTCTCGTGGGCACGTGAGCATATCGGTTGGTCCTAGATGAATGGAAAACAGTGGCCTGGTCCGATGAGTCAAGATTTCATTTGGTAAGAGCTGATGGTAGGGTTCGAGTGTGGCGCAGACCCCACGAAGCCATGGACCCAAACTGTCAGCAAGGCACTGTTCAAGCTGGTGGTGGCTCCGTAATGGTGTGGGCTATTTTTCATGGAATGGACTTGGTCCTCTGGTGCGACTGGACCGAACATTGACTGGAAATGCTTATGTTCAGCTACTTGGAGATCTCTTGCAGCCATTCATGGACTTCATGTACCCAAACAACGATGGGATTTTTATGGATGACAATGCGCCATGTCACCGGGCCACAACTGTTATAATTGGTTTGAAGAACATTCCGGACAATTCCAACGAATGATCTGGCCACCTAGACGCCCGGACATGAATCCCATCGAGCATTTATGGGACATCATCGAGAGGTCTGTTCGTGCCCAAAATCCTGCACCATCAACGCTTTCACAATTATGGACGTCTATCGAGACAGCATGGCTCAATATTCCTGCAGAAGACTTCCAACGACTTGTTGAGTCCATGCCACGTCGAGTTGCTGCACTTCGCCGGGCGAAAGGAGGGCCGACACGATATTAAGAGGTATCCCATGACTTTTGTCACTTCAGTGTATATATATCAGATACAATATCTAATATTTATCTGGGGTGAACCATAAGGGGTTTGCTGCATTACACCTTGTTTGTACTACCACAATTTTAAATGAATATTACCAAAGTGGCATATGGAAAGTTCGCATCCTCCTCCATTCTCTAAGGTGGCCTGATGACCAATTGGCTAGTGCCCTGTCCTTTGGTACCACAGGCTTCAGGTTCGAATTCTGGCGGTGGTATGGATGTTTGTTAATAGTTCGGAATCCACGTTGAACAGTAGGTCCTGGTGTAATCAGCCTAAAGGATGCAAAACAGGATCATAGAGCGACTCATCAAACTAAACCACTTGTCTAGGTCAATTGAATTACTTACCAGCCTGCAGATTTATCGTGTCCATTCCTAGCACAGACTTGTGGGAGATGGACAGTTAGTCATCTTCTGTTGTAATTCGAATACTTTCGGGTTGAACACCGATTAAAATATTAATTAAAAATTTCGCAGTGTTGAAAAAGATTATTCGACTTCTTTTACTTCGAATTACGCGAGAATCACAGAATTTTAGTAAAAAAAAAAAAAAATTTCTATTAAATTAATAATTTTTACTGACGATTATCTGTAGTCGATAGTATTTCAAAAGCAAAAAAATTTCACCAAGTCATTTTATTAGAAGAGTGTTATTATAATTTAAAAAAGGCGATTCTTATATTTGTTCATAATCTGTTATTATTTACATCGTCGAAATGAAAATATTGTATTGTTCTCCTTTTTATAACCTGTTTATGGTAACTCAGCGTTAATGATTTCACATTGTCAGTACAATACTGAAGCAAGCAATTGATCGTATACAATTGACTTGGTGCCTGATTATTATATTTATTTACAGTGAAAAGTACTGCTGTTTTACTCCCTCCCCAATTTTACATCAATAGTATTTCTTTTTCGGGGTATGATGGCCGAATGACTAGTGCTCTAGTGCGCGGTGGCACAGGTTTCGGGTTCGAGAATTCATCCCAGCGGTGCCACGTATGTGTGTAGTGGTTCAGAATCTACTTTAAATAGTAGGTTCCGGTTTAATATGACTGTTGAGCATAGAGGGCTGACAGCCCTATCCCCTTAAAAATACCGCCTATCTCGAAATCTGCTGCCATATTGAATATACTTGCTTCATTATTATTAAGTTTCAGGCTTAAATTCGAATCGAATATGTAGCTTTTTTTCTTTGTTTAGTTAAAATTGAATTAATTTGGCTGAAGGCATAAAGACAAAAGCATCTATCAGAGAAAATTCATAAATGCAAACAGAAAGGATAGAACCACTTCAGAAAGTTTTTGATATTTTTTTTTTCCTTTATCATTCATTTTTGTTTGTCACTGTAAAATTATTTTTTTGCACACTAGGTCTAATTAAACCAAGACTGACTGGCCTGTGGTGCCAAATATCAGAGTACTAAGCACTTATCCATTAGGCCGGCCATTATTCAGAATGAAATTAATCTAATTTTTATTTGGGTAATGTCATGTTTTTTCAAGCGACTCCCCCCTCCAACCAATTTTCTCAGCCTGATGACCAATTGGCTAGCGCTCTGGCCTTTGGTATCTTAGGCTTCAGGTTCGATTTCTGGCCGTGGCAGGGGATGTTTGCGAGTGGTTCGGAATCCATGTTAAATCTCTATGTCCTGGTCTAATAAGCCTAAAGTGTACACAAAATAATCATAGAGCGACGAAACCAAACCTCTAAAACACCATGGGGTCGGTATGAACCTTTTTAGTCACCTCTGGTTCAAACCTTGTAGCAAAGCTACGGTAAAACAATTTATAAAAAATGAGAACAATACAATATTTTCATTTCAACGATGTAAATAATAACAGTAATTACGAAGAATAGAACAAATAAAGTTAAAGAATCAAACTGATATCCTAACAAAATAATAATAATAATAATAAAAAAGAAACAAATTTCTTCCAAAAATATGAATCGATTGGCAATATTACTACCGGATATGAAATTCCACGCCATTCAAGAAACACAAATCGACGACCTCATTTGATTCCGAGACGGATATAATATCTCTTCTGGGCGAGATGGAATCCCCATTATTGAGCAATGAAAATTTGTAATCGATTTCGTAAAAGACGCAATATCTTCGAAGATCTTCGTCGTGTCGCTTTTGACCCGCACGGAGATCGAAACCGGTTGCAAGCACTGCTTAATTATAAAGGAAATGAATGACAGGGTTGCTATGGTTTTCAGAAAATGTATGTGCATAGCCAACAGGGAAGTCACACGAGCCAATCCAGCGCGCCTTTTTAATCGGTGGATAAGCCGATAACCCACTGATAATGATGTCACAGTTGCACACAAACGGAAACAATTCGACGGGATCGATAGTTTGTTCTCAATAAACTTAAACGGGGTATTTGTTTTTGACTAAGCACTAGATTAGGGATGCACAGATTAGAGAATAAGACAAATATGATGGGGATGGGGGAGATTATTCGTAAATTCCAAATTCAAAGAAATTCCTCAATGTAATAATAATGAAAATAAATTAATTAATTAAAATATAGGAAATAAAAAATTAAAATATTATCTAAAATACATTGTGTAAATAATTCGAAAAATAAATACTTTTTCTTTATTGCCACAACAGCCCCATGGTAGGCCAAGGCCATAGACTTTATTTTAAGAAAATAAGGCGAAAACGTAAAAATAAATTTTTAATAAATTAAATTAACGATAATAAATTAATTAAATTTTAATTCAAAATAAATAAGACATAATTAATAATGTATTTTTAAGTAAAAAAAATAAATAAGA
Organism: Caerostris extrusa; assembly: GCA_021605095.1. NCBI lineage: Eukaryota > Metazoa > Arthropoda > Arachnida > Araneae > Araneidae > Caerostris > Caerostris extrusa. The sequence goes on from BPLR01017466.1 coordinate 116,867, forward strand.
CATAATTAGTAATTTTACTTAAATAAAATAGATGCGACTTTTCCTAAAGTCATACTCTGCGCATTGATGACAACGCTATTAAATTAGATTCAAATTTTAGTATTATTACTTAATAAGAAGTATTATTTTCATATATTTTACGAAGATTATAATATTGCTGTTTTTGTTATCTAAATTAAATTGTTTAATTTTGTATATTATTTATCCCTCTTATCAAACAATCACATTCCTTTGTTAAACTAATGTGATAGGAAATACATTTACTGTACTTTTTTTCTTAATAAGAAGTATTATTTTCATATATTTTACGAAGATTGTATTATTGTTATTTTGTTATCTAAATTAAATTGACTGATTTGTATATTATTTATCCTTGTTATCAAAGAATGGCATTCCTTTGTTAAACTAATGTGATAGGAAATACATTAACTATAGTGTACTGCGTGACCAGTTTAACACTTTTTTGAATGTAAAAGGATTTGGGTTCCGATTTATTTAAATGGGCAACAGATATGTAGTTATTTTTTTTTCTCATTGAATATAATGAATAGTATTTAATTTCATAAATAAAATTTAATTGAATATAAATTTTATTTTTATTCAAACGCACGTATTGCTAGTATTTTAGCATGGAAATTCTCCAAAAGAAATCCAAATCAACTTTGCCCTGTTAATGTAAAAATTTGAATATTCTTATATATTTTTTTCGATTCAAAATGAAATTGTGTGCTTTATTATCATTTTTAAAAGGTTTTTTAAATTGTAATTTATAAAGCACACAAAACATGTTCAATTTGCTTGGAAGAACTTTTACAATGTTATTTGTAGGATCTCTGTAAATAACTTTTACAGTGAGAAAAATAAATTTAAAGCTAGAAAAATAAATTTATTAGATATTCTTTAGCATATGGACACATTGTATTAAAAGTTTGAAACTAACTTTGGTACGACTTTATCATCAAAACTTATTTTAAAAAATCAATCGCATTTATAAACCTATTTTTAGATCAAATTGAAGTTTCCAAATTTACGTTACGTTTGCTTGACTAAATTATTGATGTATGCCGAACCAACAACACTAAGATTTGTGCGCATTGTTTTCAGTTGGTTGCACAATTAAGTTACGTGCAACTTGCACGCATTGTTTGTACTGCAAAACGCACAAAAGACACGCAAGGTGAAAATATTCCGAAAGTGCATCGATTTTCAATTAAATTGTTTGTTTCATTGAGATTTGTAGGACTTAAAATGGTTCAATAAATCTCTTTCCTTCCCGATCTATTTCGTTTTTATAAATTAAGCTGTCTATATATTGACACTCAGAATTGACTATTATTTTGCTCAGAAACATGCATATTATAAACGAATTCCGTAAATCATATATAATGTGTGTATTTTTGTTGTAATTTGTGCATTGACTGACCTGTGTCCAGCCTTTATATATACAAACGACACATCGGCATTTGATGTAAATTAAACATTGTCATCCAGGCAGACTTTAAGGCTACCTTCTACGCATTTTAGGGTATATTTGCCGTAAAAACTCTCACCAGCCAGTTTCATTGTCTTTGTAATATTGTCTAAATAGCCACAGTGATTGTAACTAACAGACTTTGACTACTTATTTCATCCTAAGTTCTGCATGCTTGCTCAATATGTTACCAGTTGGCTGCGAGTCGAGCATTATTGTTTAATGCAAGTTAAATATTTTTGCCACTACAACGCCAAGGAGGCCATTATGCACTGAACCCACATTTTATTTTCATAAGTCTGATCGAACAACTTTGGCAGAACCTGAATGGCCGAGTGTCTAGCGCTCAGTGCCACCGATTTTGGATTCGAGTCCAGGCAGTGCCATGGATGTTTCGGAATCCACTTTAAACCATAAGTACCGATCTAATAGAACTTTAGAGCTTCACGGAGCCAAGTCAGATTTCTACCTACGGGTGCTCCATCACAACAGAAGCTATCCCCTTCTCCCTTCACCCACGAGCCCATATGAGTTGGTGGGTGAAGGGAGAAGATATCTACCAAGTGGAATAAGAAACAACAACTTTGGTATCTTATGGAAGGGGAGCACTCTTCTTCCTACCTCTTAGTCAAAGGGTTTTCTAGATTTTCCTTAGTCAAATTCATCACGTTTACTGCTGGCATAGACAAGAAAGGTTTCGATTATGCATAATTAGTTGTGTTTCGAATCCATCTCTTTTATGTCAGAATCCCAACATGCTATTCACTGGGCCACACAGAAAAATAGTTGTGCATTAGTGTTCAAAATTTAGAGAATTTGCATATTTTGCCGATTTTCTAGGAAAGTACTGAACGAAGGTAGAAAATCTCTAGTGTCAAATACGTTAGCGTACATGCGCATGTTGGCGGTGCAAGTTAAGACCACAGGCTTTAAAACCACACTTGGCAATTTACCGCTTATCTTCCTCTAAAACACCTAGACGAATTTCATCTTTTTCTTTTTCAACAACCGATGAAATTCAGAAACAAACAATTATAATAAGCAATCATATTGCATAAGTAATGATTATGATATGAGGTGGCAAATCGTGGGAGACTGGAATAGTATATCCCTAGATTGATAGAGATTCAAAAGAGATTGAAATCTGACTGTCGGTGTCATGTATAATTTATGGAAACTGTTTGAAAGTTCTGAATCCGTAGAGAAAATCTGGGCAAGGTCATTCAACAGTCACGAGAGCAGATGAAGATCGATATTTTTCCATTATAAAGAGGCCTAACACGAGATCAATAGCTCCTCAGCTTTCTCAGCAGCCACAAGAATCCCAGTTTCAAGGTTTAATGCTTCCAGAAGTTTAGACTAGAGGGATCTGCTTGAACAAAGATCTACTTTCTGCTTCCCACTCAATTCAGCACAAAGTAGAGCCATTTTATCATTATATAGAGGGGACAGCGACTGTTGGACCATGGATTTGTGGGATTCACTGTCGAGTCCCGGTTCAGTCTAATCACTTATTACCTTTCATCCAATCTCTCAAAAAAGATACCACTATGGGACCGAAAGTTTGATAGTTTAAACAAATATCGTTTTTTTCTTAAAGGCTTTTGGTTTCTGTGAAGTATAGGAATAGCATTTTGGAGCTTTATGTTAGAAAGATCCTGAAATTATGTTAGAGATTAGACCTTTCAAGATGCAGTTGACACAGATTTAACTTAAATGACGTCAACGTGCTTCCATATAGGGTTGATGAATTTTTGAAAAGCTAGGATATTAACTGGATGGATTAGAGAGACAGATCTCAGATCTGAACCTTAAAGAAATGTATGAGATTCTAATAGGAAGGCAAGTGTAATTCATATTCCTTTCCTGTCAACCATCCAAAGCTTGACATTTACATTCCTGGAAGAGCATGATCGACTTCCTCAGGGATTCATAAACTTCTTTGTGAGAACTCTTCAACTCTAAGAGGGTACTATGTGGCCTTTGAACCCATTTGGTGTTTGATTTTGTATTCGGTTTCAGATCTTTCAATACAGAGAAGTCGTACGCACGGCCATGTGTATTTATCGTATCTGTCTATGGTTATTTACAAATTTTAGTACAATATCAATCTATGTTCATGCATAATTTTATTAAAATCTATTTAATAGTTCTGGAAATTATCGATCAAAAGTGAAAATTCATTTAATTTTGAATATCAATGTAGTTAAATTATAAGAAGGATTTTTTTTTTTAAAATTTAAATGTCACATTTCAAAATATTTCAAATTCATGACTGGTGCATTATAAATAAAAATATCTTTACTACAATGAAAAAAAGAAGTAAATAACGTATGATCGATGCAAAACGAATATATATATATATTATTTCCTTTCTAACGTTCATTAAACTGATTACTTACTATGAATATTATCAATGCAAATGCAAATGTAAATTATTTGCATAAGTATTCTGATGTTCTGTCACGCATGCTTTGTTTGGATTTGTTATTCAAATTTATTAGTCTTCCCTTTTCCCACAATGTGGCGACACGTGTAATTAGCAGAGTTTTGTTCTCGTTGTTATCCGGCTAATTGCATTTATTAGTCTAATGATTCACTAATAATGTGTAATGACATTAAAAATATGCTGTAGTACAAATTTTTCAGAAGAATAATACAAAAAATAGTTTTCTAGTAAGCCAAAGTAGAATAACAGCTGTTGTTTTTTAATATTGAAAGCGGAGTAGGTTCAGCATTACCCAGGTTGCACTTAGGAAGATCTGCTACACTGAACACAGCCCACTATTTCGAATAATCCCTAACAGTAACATCTGGAGTGCTCGCATTTTCTTTCCAGAAAGCAGCTGAATGACTTTGCGGTCTATGGATTTATCACACCCATCTCCTCATAAATACGGAAGCTCCTGATTAGGCATCACATGTCGGACTTTGAACCGAACTCCTCATGTTTTAAAACTTAATGGGCTATTTAAAATTCTTAAATAATTTGCTTTAAAAATAAAAAAAAAAGATGTAAAGAATCTATAAATTAAAAGGAAAATTTACAGACAATAATTAAAGTACACATATGCATTTTTTCTTCTTCATTGGTGCAACAGCCCCATGGTAGGCCAAGGTCGTCTGTACACATGCAAATTTCGAAACAGGAAGATGTTTTCATTTTACGGGGTAGGGTTGTCAGCCTTACGCGCTACAATCATATTAAACCGGAACCTACGGTTTAAAGTGGATTCTGAACCATAAGAAATATCCATGGTACCTCCGTGATTCGAACCCGAAAGCCCTGGTGACACCTAGATCTAGTCATTTAATCATCAGGCTCCGTATATGTATTTAATAAGCGGAAAAAAACTAGATTTTTTGCCGAAAAATTAGATGCCTGTAAAAAATTTAATAACTTATAATAAACATCTAAAAAAAATGTTTATATTCTTTCTATGTATTATACGTTGGATGATTTTTTACACATTTTTAATACTGTTATAATTTTTCATTTATTGTGTATCAGTGGATCCTGTTTCCCATTTACTCATACTTCAAATAGACCACTGACATGTGTTGTAGAGGAACACTACCTTCCGAGAGGATTTTTAATGGTAAATCGTCCCACATTGACTTGTTGTATAAGATAATAGAAGAAGAAAAAAACGTTTGTCAAGACGAGACACTTATATAAGTTTTCACAATTTGCCATACAATCTCCTCATTTCTAAAACTATCAGAAGATACGAAATTAAAACCTCTTGTACTTTAGCTGCGCTCGTTTACCACTTGGTGACAAAGTGTGCAAACAATCAAATATTAGGTGTTAATTGATTTCAAATTGAAGCCATCACTTCTTTTCAATAGTTATCTTTTCAATGTTATGCAATTTTTAATCCGAAAAATCAGCTGAAAAATTAATATTGCATTCTTATCGCTTTTTTTAAGTTCAACTACTACTCTCACGTGAGAATCAGCTGAATATTTGCTTTTTGGACTTAGCAGAAATAGCTTCGCAATGTTTGATCTAGCTGTGACGCGACGGTTCAAAATCTAGCTTTTTCATCCTGCGTGAAATTTCATAACTTTGGTGGGGGAAAAAGAAATTTTATCTGGTGAGACGTGAAACTGTCTGGATAACGAGCAAGAGAAAACTAAAAAAAAGACAGGAAAATCGACGTGTCTGGAAATTAAATTCATTCCAGGCTACCTGAAAAGAAATGTGTGCAGTTTTGTATTTATTAGGCATTTTATCTTTTGAATCGGTTACGCAAGTCTAAAGACTTGCTCTGGACTGATTGCCTCAAATAGATATGTTATATCACATTTTTTTTATGAACACCTGTGGTCCTCTTGTCCAACTTACGTAGGGCATGAACATTTCACCGATCAGCAATGGGTGGAAGAAATTATCTTCCGAGAGGACTTTAAGGGGTAACTGCAGTGCATTAACATGTCGTATGGAAATAACCTGAAAAACTGTTAACAGGATGTTGGACTGTCTACGCGAGACGTTTTGCACACGTTGCCACATTCTCAATAGAGGCGGAAAACAGTGACTGCACCTGACGCCGCCAGCGAATACAAACTGGTATCTGCGCGATAAATGTGTACTATGCCAATGTACCGCGAGTCAGGCATTATTTGTGATTGATTTAGCTAAAAACAAATTTGGCAAATATTAAAAAATACATAGCAATATTTTTTTCTTCCAATGCAGCTGGCAATTAGACCGTGATCTTTTATGCCATAAGGGCTGCACCGATGTTGCTCACTTAGCACTACCCAGGAGGCACGTGTAACTTGAAGATAAGCCACGGACGTGGAGAAACAATGCCCCCGTAACGCTCTACGGTCATGTTAGACCGGGACCTACGGTTAAAGTGGATTCCGAACCACTACAAACGTCCATGGCCCCGCCGGGATTCGAACCCGATATCTGTGGTACCGAGAGTCAAAGCGCTAGCCACTCGGCCATCAGGCAATATTATATACACTCAACTATTATTAAATATGAAAAAAATTATGTATGCATGGCTCAGTGGCAACATGCGCCGCTGGTGACAATTAGGGCGGAGGTTCCATCCGCTGGTGGTTTTGTTGTAGGCATTGTTTCAAAAAACGAAGAGTCTCGATGGTATTTGGGATGTTCAGCCTCTTGCCTCGTGAGTTGGACTACCTGGTGGGAGTTTTCCCGGATTTTCTCCCATACAATACAAAAATACTGGGTAGTTAACCGTAAAAGTCCTCCCAGAATGCACTGCCCTTTTTTCTTCATCGACACGAAGCACAAGTCAGACTTCTACTTACGAGTGCTCCATCAAAAACAGAAGCTTCCCCCTCTTCTCTCCTTCCATGAGGGATACGACAACAACAGCTATGTATAACTGAAATACTGCTTGTTTTTTTTTTATTTATTATTATTTTTTTTTTTTTTACAGAATAGTCTATTTTTTTAATCAAATATTTTTGATGATATGGAGTTTTTATATGAATACAATTTAATCAGTTTTAAAATTTTTTTTTTAACCTGCCTGTTATTTAAATAATCTGTTTAAATCGCCATCTGACATTCATTTACTGGGGCCATAGCGCTTTATGGATCCTACATGGTTCTGTAGAATTCATTCTCTCAGTTCGAAAAACGAAGTTGAATTGAATACTTCATTTTTATCAAGCGAATCGGCATGTATGCTAGAGTGCTCTTTTTTTTTAGCTTGAGGGGTTCTTTCCAAATTGTTGTGGTACAATATGACTTCAGAGATATTAGTTGAAAATTTTGGTTGGCTTTATGCTGTAGCAAGACCTCCTGTTGCATAGCTTGGGTAATGTTAAATTTGCTGCATATTTATTTTGTATCCTATGTGTCCTTAGGTTTAAAGTGCTCGGAAATTGAAGGCAACTATATTGTTTTTATTTTACATGCACGTTGCTATGCATTTTAGTATCTTTAGTGAAATAATTAAGACTCGAAAATTCTTGCAAACTGTGTAAAACACTCAGTAATAAAAAAAAAAATTAAAAATTCATCTGTATTTCTAATATTAAAAAAAAAAACTATTGTCAATAATAAAAAAATTCGTTAATAAAAAGTCTTTAAACTCATAGAATTAGTCAAAAGGATTTGTAAATTTAAGGAAAGATTCTTGTTCCTATGGTTCTAAATAAATGAAAAATTCAATGAACAGACAAACGAAAATTTAATAAATTCACAACTATCAATAAATTCAACTGATTTCTTTTAATTATATATAATTTCTGAAAAAGTGTTCAATCAATATAATATGTACAACTAACAAGCATCAAATTATTTTTCATTTCTATTCGAAACTTGTTTTCTTCAACTAATGTTTTAGTGTTATCAGAAATAAATGCTTTCATTGCATGAAATTTCTACAAAAGCATTTGATTTAAAATTTAAAGACATTCAATTTTACAATTAAAGAATTCAGTTTGTAAGTCAATTATTTTATTATATATATCCAATTTTTAAATCAAGAAGTTGTTTAATATTTTCATCTGAAGATTTTATTTTATACTTCTCATGCTGGACAAACAAAATGCAAATACGAAATAAAAATTATAGAGTATAAAAAAAAAAATGACACTATAAATAAAAATTCGGATTGTACAAAAATAGATCTCCATATGTCATACAAATATGTAAAGTTTATATAGATAGACGCTGCAGTATAATTCTTTTTACACTTTAGTATACTTTTTACATATATATATATACTTTTGTACAAATACATTTGTATATGTACAAAATATACTCTGTTACATTTATTCATTACAAAAGTGCTATTAGTACTTTTACTACAACAATTTTGTACTTTTGTACAATATATACTTTGTATGTATTGTATTATTGTACATTATGTATAGTATGTATTGTGCATTGCATTTTTATATATATATTCTATGCACAATATATACTTTTTTTACATTTATACATTTTGTGTACTTTCTTTTTTACATATGTATACTTTTTTGGTTTCGTATATTTTTTATAATTCCCCATTTTTTTTTTTTTCTTTTTTTTTTAATAATAATATATATTACCACAATACTTTTTTTTTTTTTTCATTTTGTTCGTAAAAAAATTAATTTTATTATAAATATTAATCTTTAAAATACGAGTTTTTTTTAAATTCAAACTTTTAACTTTGTTTTAATTCTAGATTCAAAATCGTTCATCCTTTTCCATTTAGTTTAATGCTCTACCGTTAGGATGATACTGCGTTTCAAATTAGCTTCGCTTCTAAAGAACTGAAGAACTTTTTTTTTCCGTGTGTTAATTGAAAAAGAATAAATAAAAAAAAAAAGTTCCCATCGTCCTGTTTTTTATTTTATTTTTATTATTTTAAAACGACCTTGAAAGGGGCGAGGTGCTAAGGAAGGCTCTTTTTGTTGAATACCATTTGTATAAACAGACGCTAAATAAGAACACAGACATCATTCGGCGCGCATTTTTTTTTAATGCGCTCCCAAACGATTTCGAAACAATGAATTATTTCACTTCGTTTCGACAAGCCGTGACGTTCGGCTTGGTCAGCCGTGCGCTGCCAATTTCCGAGCGCGAAATTCTGCCTGGGAAATTTATTCTCTGGATTCTGACGGATCAGCATTTGTCAAGGACGGCTCTCCTGCTTATGAACAAAATGTTCATCCTGGCCTGTTCGTCTGTCCTCATTATAGTTGGCTACACATTGCCTTTTGGCGTGGTTTCTTATTTGATTAGGCGATGAAAAAGTTTTGCTTTTTGTCGAAAAAGTATTTTTACTGTTCAGAAAGTTTCCGTGTTTTAAAGAAATTATATAATCTTCTTCAAAAGGAATGTTATGTTAAGTAAAGTTCGAAAGTGCTTATATTCAGGAGAATTTATTTTTTAAGATTATATAGTGCTTATATTCAGGAGAATTTATTTTTAAGATTATATATTATGTAGAATCTATTTTTCAGATTATAGAGTTGCTTATAGTCAGGAGAATCTATTTTTAAGATTATATAGTTGCTTATATTCAGGAGAATTTATTTTTAAGATTATATAGTTGCTTATAGTCAGAAGAATCTATTTTTAAGATTATATAGGTGCTTATATTCAGGAGAATTTATTTTTAAGATTATATAGGTGCTTATATTCAGGAGAATTTATTTTTAAGATTATATAGTTGTTTATAGTCAGGAGAATTTATTTTTAAGATTATAGAGTTGCTTATATTCAGGATAATTTATTTTTAAGATTATAGAGTTGCTTATATTCAGGAGAATTTATTTTTAAGATTATATAGTTATTTTTAAGATTATATTCTTTTTAGAATTTTAGTTCTAACATTTATTTAATTTCGCTCTTAAAAAAATTTTATCAAATAAATATTCTGTGTATATCATGGTAAAAATAAATTAACACATTTGTTCCAATTTCTTACAAAGAAGAGAAAAAAAAAAAATTCTTTGAGTTTTGATTCAATGTAATTTAATTTTTGGTAGTTCGGAAATTTACTGATTAGTTTGGCAACGCGAAACTGCATAATACAGTAATAACGTAATCTTTTAACTTTTGTTGTGTTGCCTTTTGTTTTTTTTACCATTCAGAAAGTTTTTTTTTTTTTTAAAGAAATTATATAATCTTCGAACTTTTTGGTGAAAGGAAATGTGCATGCAATGTAAATTTCGAAAGTGCTGATATTCAAAATAATTTATTTTAAAGAATATATATTGAATTGTTTTAGAATTTTAGGTTCTAACATTTATTTAATTTCTCCTTAAAAATTTTTCGAAGAATAAATATACTGCATACATCGTAAAAAAATTCAAACATTTTTTCAGGTACAAAGAAAAGGAAAAATTCTTTGAGAGTTTTGATTAAATTAAATTAAATTTGTTATACAATAAATTTAATCTGATTAAATTATTTATAGTCAAGATAATTTATTTTAAAGAATATACATTGAATTGTTGTATAATTTTTAGGTTCATTTGTTTAACATTTGTATATCATAGTTTCAACACATTTCAGTTCTTCCTTTAAAAATTTAAGTTTTATCGATTTATAATAAATTTTATTATATGTATATCATTTCTCTCTAAAAGTAAAAAAATAAGTCAACATGTTTGTTTCAGTTCTTACAAAGAAAAGGAAAAATTCTTTTGAGTTTTGATTCAATTAAATTAAATTTGTTAAGTAATAAATTTAATCTGATTAAATTATTTATATTCGAGATAATTTATTTTAAAAATTATATATTTAATTATTTTAGAATTTTTAGGTTGTAACATTTGTTTAATTTCTCTCTAAAAGTTTTGTCGAAAAAAAAATCTGTGTATATAGTAAAAAAAAAAACATTTGTTTTAGTTTCTGACAAAGAAAAGAAAAATATTCTTTGAGTTTTAATTAAATTTAAGTTAATTTTTGGCAGTTCAGAAATTTTAATGATTAGTTTGGCATCGCAAAATGCATAATACAGTAATGACGTAATGTCTTTAAAAATCAATTTTGATGTATTCTCTCAATTGACGTCCAGTTCATTGTGTGGCTTTATAAAATTATGTTGATTTTTAATAAAAAATTAAAAAATAAAAACAATTGAAGGAATATCAAGACTGGTAAAATTACAGAATAGAGGCCGTTGGGATTTGGCGCAAAAATATTTTCGCCAACATCACAATTGACAACTTACCGCCAAGTTGGTGATACAAAAAGTCACCAAACTCCAACGACCACTATTTTGCGATTTTGGCCTCAAAACCTATTTGAAAAAAATAAAATAGAAATTTCTGAAATTTTTTTTTCCATGTTCGTCATTAAATAAATTTATAATTTCTAAATTCACTTGCAAATATCCTAAAATCAATTTATTTATTTTACATCCTTTATTTAAGTATGTTTTATTTCTGAAATAAAAATTAGTAAAAATTATGCCAAGAACATTATGTTTTTTTTTTTTTTAAGTAATGAATTTAGTCAATTGTCAATATTTTTTTAATTTAAATCTCATGCACTATGATTATAGTTTTCAGTATTCTTTATCCCCTGAGTGATTTTCAATTTTAAGACAAAATTTTAATAAAATATTTTTTTTTCCTTTCAAAAATATTCATTCCAGCTTTCACTTATGAGGCTCTCACGTTGAAAAAATTTATTTCTTGCTAAAACTTTTGGTATTCAAAATAAGATAGAATTCAAGAATCATACATTTATTTAACTGTCAATAAAAATGATTAAACTGCTCCGTGGTTTTATAATGTTACTATTTTTGTAACAGACTTTAAATAAGAAATTCCTCGTAAGAATGCTGTCATTGTAACAAAAGCATACATGAAATGTCTCGGGAAAAATCAGAAAATTTATGATATTAAAGCTGTCACAGACTTTCCTTTCAGCCGATTGTCGTTGGCTTTTTAATAAAATAAAATTGCTTTATTTTCTGTTTTCTTATTTATTTTTTTTTTTTTTTTTTGTTCTTCTTTTCTGTCTTAAAATTAAATATTAACATGTCGTCCAATGCTCTTTGATAAAATTTTAAAAAAATGTGGAGAAAGTAAGGCATAAATGTGTGGTTTCTGAATTTCCTTGGAAATAGTAAGCTATTATTTCTAAAATTTAAGCAGTACTGAAAACTCAAATGAAAGCATGAATTAAAATTTAGATTTAGTGATTGATGTTGATTTATGTACTCTTTACTCGAGGTCCAGAGAATACATGTCCTGGTCACATAGACCTTTATTAGGGTGCTTCTAATTTATTAAATTTTTATCCTGAGAACAATAAACTGTTTTTAAGGCCTTTTGATTGTTTTTGTTAAGAATGTCTGGCCTTTTCCGTTTGCATTTTTGATTTGTTTATATGTTCTTTTTGTTTCTACTGTAAGTAGCCAAATTTGTATGGATTGAATTTCAATAAAGCCATAGACAGCAGCAGTAACAACAACAAATTTAGATTCTACAATTTACTGTTAAAAATGTTTAAATATAGACAAATTATTTATGTGAATGTTTTATATACAGCTAGCAGTTGACCAAATGCGGCCCGATATTTCCCGTTTATAGAAAATAGAACATTTATTTGGATTTGTGATTATTAAGTAATTCACCTTCAATAATAGAAGTTGTTTAAATAAATCTATCATTCTTATTCAATAATTCCCTATATTTGTTTTTTACTTTGATATGTTACCATTTATTTTAAAGAAACAATAATAAAACTAATACTGTAAATCTTCTATCTTTTTTTTTTTTTTTTTTTATAATAATGTGCCAGTCAGTTAGACTGGCATTATGTGATCTGAAAATGTAATAACAATAAAAATTTTTTTTTCTTTAATTAAAAAATAACTATACAATTTTTTGTAATTTTTTAACTGCGAATTTCTAGAATGAAATTATACATGGAGTAAAAAAATTATCTTCTAAAAATTTAACTTTCTTCTTGATTTTTAAGTTAGGCTGGAATATATATATACACATACACTTACATACATTTTTTTTTTGTAGGTTGAATACAGTGTGTATAAACGTCGGTTGTGGGGTGGTTTTTGTGGTGGGTTTTTTCCAGGGTTTCAATTAAATGGCATACAGTTGCCCCTGAAAGCTAATATCCTTCACTCAGTGCCCGGCGATGATCTGTTTTCTAGTATACATCAGTGGAGCATGTAGCCCACCGATGGTCAAAAATGTGTCTGTGGGACGTCATCATCATTGGGGCTACAGCCTTTTAAGGGCCCTGCTCCCCTTATTTTACCCACACGGCTAGTTTTTTTGTTTGTTTTTTTGTTAACCAGTTAGTGATTCTCAGTCTCTTGAAGTCCTCTTCAACTTTATCTCCCCATTTAACTTTTAATCTTTCTCTGAGTCAAGATCTGTTGTGGTTTTCTTAAAGGAATCTTCTTATTGTTCTGTTTAGTTCTATTCTCTCTACATGACCCAGCCATTGAATTCCCCTTCTCCTTATCTCCATAACACTATCTGATTCTTTGTAACAATCATAGATCTCTTTATTTGTTCTAATCCCCCCATTCTTCGTTTACATATTGCTTTTCTCAAAAAATGTTCTCTCCCCAAACTTTCAACAGCACCTCTTCATATTCTCTCATCGTCCTTATCTCAGAACCGTACTAAACAATTGGCCTCATGATGACTCTGCATACGAGAATTTTTAACTTTATTTTTATAAGTATGATGATCTTAAGAGCTTTTGTAGTGCATAACAGCAATGATTACTATGGGAGCTATCAGGAACAATTTTATAAATTTTCATACAATTCTTATAGCGAATTCCGTTTTTGATTAATATTGGTATGAAATTACCGTCATAATCAAGACGCCATTATGCTATTTGTGGCAACGTTTTTTATAATAGCCCTGTGCAAATCAGTTGAATTATCCCATCAGGTTTTACAAAGTTATTCAACAAGAATCAGTCTTTTTCTTTGCTAACATTCCATTCGATTCAAGTTTCAGCACTTCCCAATGGACCGCCCCATAGCCATTTTCGTAACAGGTATTTCACTCCATGAAACAAAAAGGGGAAAAGTTCTCTGCTGAGGTCGGAGGTTTCGAGGAATAAGGACATTTTTGCAAATAAACCTGACGTCAGGAACTTTTTTTCTTTTTAACCCGAGTCAACGCTTTACTGTAGATCGTCATTATTTGCAGTCCCACAATCAGGAAGGAAGGAAGAAATTAAGGTCGTTCAGAAACTTTTTGTTGTTGTTGCTGCTGCTACTGCTGTTGTCGGCCTATCTGCTTTTCATCACCCTTTAGCGTTGCATCAACATCAAATGGAACAGGCAGAAGCATCGTTCGATTTAGCAGCTGATGCGCAGATCCTGCTATGGTTCAATCCCAGAGATCAGGACACAAATAGTCATACCGTACTCATACCATGCATATTTTAATTAGAGAGAGTTGTTGTTTTTTTATTACGTTTCCGTTTCCTTTTAACTTTAGGTCACTGGGATGGTTGGCTGTATTTTTACATTGAGCGGAGTAATAAATATACACAGAACTGCTTGACCAATTTGTGTAAATTAAGTAAATTTAGATTTATTTTGGCGATGCAATATTGATTTATTTACAATATTTGGTGCAACATGCTTTCAAGACATAGAATTCACTTTGCTTGTTTCTAAAATTTATTGTAACGCAAAAAGTTGGTTTTACTTTATTTATTATTATTACGTTATATATTATAATTATATTTTTCGTTATTTATTTATTTTCAAAATATTAACATCGAATTAAAATACAAAATTAAAAATTAAAATCGTTTATGAATTTCAATTTATTATATGCGAACATATACACACAATTTAACTGTAAAATATTAAAGGATGGTTAAATTAAGCTTTTTCATAAGCAAAATTGATCGTTAGACTATTTTGAGAAAATTTAAATAAAAATCTGTTTATAATTAAATAATAATCTGTTAAAATAAATTTGAATTTTCAGTTCACAATGAAATACAGAACACATAAATTGATATTGGCAAACCGTTAGTCTTTAGCAACTCATATTTCATGTCAATTTTGAAACACACATGATTAAAACCACGTGAAAATCAGCATTTCTTTTAAAAAGAGTTTTGAAATGAAAGTTTCTTGTTTTGTGTCGAGGAGATTAATATGTTTTTAAATAATAGCTTATTATCTTATTTTCATGCACAAATATTTTTGTGAAGTAAAGAAACTCATACCTGACCAACGACAATTTCAGACATATCTTTAAAATCCTTTTGTTAATTTAATACATCAAATCAAGGTTTTTAATCTTTTTAATACGCTTTTATTCAGCTTCACCTGTATGTTTGTATGTATGTATGTATGTATATGTAACTGACTTTTTCCCCTGAGATCTGTTTCTCCTCTATACACTATTTAGCTGCTAAAAGAAACATTTACAGGCATCTTTCAGAAGAAAACAGATGATTCTTTTAATACGCTATTATATTAGTTTCACCTGAATGTTTGTTTGTTTGTTTGTAACTGACTCTTGGGCTCGATTTTGCCCTACTTTAAGAGATAAGATTTAATTTAAACGTTGTAGACTTATCAAGGACCAACGACACTAAAATAGTTTGATAAGTTTATTATCTCATCATGATTAAGATCGCCGGGATTGAGATTTCATTTTAACTTATGAAGAGCAATTTAACCCATGTAGAATAAGAGGAGTATTCAGTAAAGACATTCAAAACCTACGTGGGACAATGGATGACGCGCGCCTAACTACGGATCAGGAGATTCCCTGTTCGAAACCTTGGCTGGCTCGACCTATTCGCATTTAGCCTTTGTTTTACTCACAATTACAATTACACTCATTTAAATATTATAATTTGAAAACACTAAAAAACATGCTTTTAGAGTTAATCAAACTAAAAAGTAAAAAAAATTAATTAATAGTTTAAAAAAAACTAAAAATCACGCCTTTAGAGTTAATCAAACTAAAAAGTAAAAAAATAAATTAATAGTTTAAAAAAACTAAAAATACGCTTTTAGAGATTAATCAATCTAAAAAAGTAAAAAAAATAATTGGTTGCACCATAAAATAAAATGACTGACGAGAAAAATGAATGTCACTGTTCTAAAAGCGTGGGGTGCTTTGTATGACATTTTTAAAAACTAACTCTGCATTTCGAAACTAAAGTGAAAATTATAACGATTGATATCGAGCACCGCACGCTTTTAGAACAGTGACATTCATTTTCTCGTCAGTCATTTTATTCTTATGGTAACATTATTTTTACTTTTAGATTTGATTAACTCTAAAAGCGTATTTTTACAAACTATTAATTTATTTATAACCACGCTCATAAATGATTTTAAAGTAACGTCTAAATAAACTTTTTTGTGTGTCGATCAAATTTATTTGAACCTTGTAAACCCTATAGGGAGTATTATTTTTGAACATAAATTTAAATATTCTTTCTTTACCTTTAAAGCTTAATCAAAAGCGATATTTCATTACAATTACAGCAACCATTTATTAATATTCAGGGGCCTGAGGGTCGAGTGATTAGCGTTAGGGCCACAGGCCTTTCTGGTTCTGAGTCCCGGCGTACCATGGATATCTGTAGTATATCAGGTCGCAAAAGCGTAAGGCCCCGGTTTTAATAATTTATGACTATAGAGTATTCGGTGCGGGGTCAAGAACTCTGCCATGCAAAAAAGAAAAGATCTCAGATCTAGAAATCTGCCAGTGAACAGACGGGCTTGGACCATCATGGGGCTGTTGAGCCAATGAAAAAGAAGAAAATATTTTGTTAATATTTAAAAATATTTTTTAATCTGTCACACTATTGAAGAAATTTTGGAGAATTCTTGGTATTTAATAAATACTTTTAAAAAAATCATATATATATAATTATTAAGTGATTTGTTTTTCAGAAAATTGAACTTCTAGGAATTGATTATTACAACTTATATATGTCCATTTTATCTCATGGTTGTGTTTGGGGTATTTTGTTTTTAAATTCTTATTAACTTACTATTATACCTTTTTCGCCCAAATCGTGACAACGTGCACCGCTAGTGATCATTAGGGCTGAGGAGTTCAATCCGCTGGAGGTTTTGCTGTTGACGCTGTTTCAAAAACGACAACTCGATGGCGTTTGGGATGTTCAGTATCTTGCCTCACCGTGAGTTGGGCTACCTTGTGGGAGTTATCACGTAAATCGGAGTAGTTCCCCGTAAAGAACTTCCTCCTTCAACGACACGGAGCCAAGTCAGACTTCTAGCTACGGGAGCTCCATCACAACAGAGCTCCTTCCCTCTATCCAGGAGTAGACTACTCATGGGATGTTCGTCCCCGAACTGTCACACACATATTATAGCTGTCATTTTAAATACCATTTTCACGAAAGCTTCAAATAGTTTTGATACTGAACATGTTTTAAAAACATTTGGACATCACAGAACATAAAAATCAACAAAACACAAAATCAATTGTTTGGAATCGGCAACAGGGTACATTTTTTTTTGTTTCATGGGGGAAAAAATGTTGTCTGGATTTATTGAAAATTAAATTAATTTTTTTCCCTTTTATATGCAGTAGGTTTAAACTCTTATTGACTTGTTTATTTTATGGCGTGCTCCATATAAATATTTTACTCAGAAATGTCTTATTACTTTTAATTGAAAATTTATCGTGAGGGAAAAAAAGCACAAAATACCCAGTAAAGTTTAAGATGGATTGAATAAATAATAAATATAAAATTATGAAACGAGTTCTAACATAAAAAAGTGTTTCAATCCCTTTGCTTTTGCTCTCTCTAGCCCTGCCATCTACTTTCAAATATTGGTTTTTCTCTGAAGCTATTAGATAATTATAAAAGATTTGAAATAGATTACTGACAGAAGGCTTTGCATGTTTCATATTTTTAAAAAGAACTTTTTTTTTTTCATATTTGTATTCTACATAAAACTGCTTTGTAAGGCTACGTGTTTGCGTGTTGTTGAAAAACAAACTTTTTGCCATACAACTGTTCTACAGAAACAATTACACTCAAAACTAAAATTGACATTTATATTTATTTTTTTTCGTATAAACTAATGAAAATGGATCACAGTCGTCAAAGAATTTCTGCGCTTGTTTTTGACAGAACGTCGATTAGGAAAGCTTTGGAAGTGAAAACGTATCGTGCAAAACGTACAAGATGTTCGAATTTGCTGAACTATTCGAATGGAACGTATCCGCACGCACATTTCAACACGCACGCTTAAGCGCAAACACGCCCAGCCATGCGTATATATTAGCGTCTTGCGTCTTGGTTGCTGAAACACTCGAATCTGTCTGTGTCATCAATTCGTTTTCTCGCACTCATGCTCCTAATTAAAATTTCTTCCATAAATTTTCTGCTGCAATGAGCAAAAAAAGATAATTGTTTATACTTTTTGAAGGTAAATAAGCATTCTGAGAAATTTATAAATATTTTTTATTGCATTAACTCAAGTCGTCGTATCATATCGGCATTTCGTCAGTTTATAATGAAATTTATGTCCTTTTCTTTTTTTTAAGCATTAATTATAAAACACCATATTACCAATTCAATGTCTAATTATCTGTGATGAGTCAGTAAATACGCTCTAATAACAATGAGCTCAAAAGACAATGGTTTAACCTTTATTCAGGGCCTATCTAACTGTCTCGAAGAGGTAAGGTGGTATATAAACAAGTAATATAAAAAAATGAAGTCAATTCCTACTTTTTTTCACTAAGTGTCAATTCCTACTTTTTGTTCACAGAAAGTCCTATATAAATAATTTGCATTCATTTTTTTTAAGTTTATCTGGCGTTTGCATTTATCTACCAATTGATAGAGAAATGCAACGTAAATCTAAAAAACTAAAATTAATTAATTAAATTTAATTAAAGAATGAATATTTGAAAAAACTGTTTAACATCCAGTGTCATCCACTACAAGTTGAAAAAAAAATGCATTTGAACTTGAGTGGATGAATAAAAGTATTTTATGAACGATTGAAAATTTGAACAAGATATATATAGGGAGAGTGTGAGCTAATAGAAGGAATTGAATAAATAAGTATTCTAAGAAAGTTAAGAATATTTTTTATTGCGTTACCTCATAGATACGTGCAACCCGCCTTATCATATCGACATTTCATCAGGTTATAATGAAAGTTCTGTCTTTTTTTTTTTAAGCATTAATTATTAGACATCATATTGCCAATTTAATATCTAATTATCTATGATGAGTCAGTAAATCCGCTATAATAACAATGAGCTCAAAAGACAATGGGTTAACCTTTATTCAAGGCCTATCCAACTGTCTCGTAGAGGTAGGGTGGGATGGTAAAAATAGGGAGGGATACAAAAGGAATTGCTCATGACTAGCTGTTAGGTGACAATCCAACAAGTCTGTCACCAGTTAAAATACACTGGTGGACAAAATTAAGAGATGGAAGACATTTTCCCAAATATCTCAAAAATACTGAATATAAATAAATGAAATTTGGGTATGGATATGGCTTATTCCATGTTAATAAAGTATGCAAAAAAACAAAATGAAAGTGCCATTCACTGGCATGACCCTGACCCATTGCCATAAATCCAATGTAGTCTCAACTTAAGGACAGATGATGAACTTAAGGAAAGATGACAATAAAAGTGAGGCTTGTACAGTGTGTGTTGCCTCTAGTATGGTGTATGGTCAACCCTGACAGACAGACAGCATGTACAACGAGTATGCATGCTGTTAATAAGGGAGTTAAGGAGGGCCCTCCCATTCTTCCACCAGAGCAATTTTTAACTCCAGAATGGTTCTGGGGGGAGGTTGGCGCATCACAATAGCTCTCCCAATAGCATCCCAAGCATGTTCAATAGGATTCAGGTCAGGGGATTTGACTGGCCAATCCATTCGTTGAATATCCTCGCTTTCCAGATACTTCATCAACCACGAGAGCCCTATGTGGTCGCGCATTGTCGTCCATAAAAATGAACTCACGGCCAACGGCGCCCCTGAAAAGACGCACATAGGGCTCTAGGACCTCCTGTCTATACCTCTGGGCATTCACGGAACCATTGTCAAACACATAGCGCGGTGTGCGGGTATCTTGCATGATCCCCTGCCCAAACCATGACTCCTCCACCAGCATAATGGTCCATTTCGATAATGTTTCTAGGATGGTATCGGGTTCCAGGTTCCCTCCATATCAATAACCGTCCAGAATCAGGTTGTAGACAGAATCTGGACTCATCGGTGAAGAGAACATTAGCCTATTGAAGCTGTGTCAATTTTGATGTTGTCTGCACCATTCTGCACGCGCTCTTTTGTGGGAGGGGAGGGAGTGGGATGCAAATAGCGGGCTTCCTGGCATACAGCCCTCTTTTTCATGGAGTCTCCTGGAAACTGTTTTACTCGAAATTGATGTTCCTGTAGCAGCCGCGAGGCCCCTAGACAATTGAGTGGCTGTAGCCGTCCTCTGGCGCTTAGCTGAAAGGAACAAATACCGGTCTTCATTGGCCGTTGTAGCCCTCGGGTGACCTTGTCCTGGTCGTCTGCATACTGCCCCACTAGTTTTAAATTGACTCCACAAATTGGAAATGACGCTTGGTGTTATATCCAATTCCTAGCAACCTGAGAGCTTGGGACTGGCCTTCCTCAAGTCTACCCACAATTTCTCTACCTCATACCTTCGTCAAACGATGATGTTGACTCATTTCACCTAAAAACCAGCAAGAAACAACAAGATTATTCAAAAATGCACTAAAATCTGCAACTATGTTGAAGAGTGGAATGAGATGAACAGCTCGATGCGGACTTTTATACCTCCTGCTGGCTTAGCAACGCCCACAAGAATACGTAAACTTATCTCAGGGCCAATAGCGTTACAGTGACCATATATGGTAATCAACTGTCCAGGTTATGTGCGGTATTTTTAGAGAAATGTGCGAAAATGCTTTCCATCTCTTAATTTTGTCCACCAGTGTAATTTTTCTAAGAAAAACAACTTGCATTGATAAACAGAAGGGATCCTGCCCATGATAATGCCAAAGCCTACGCTGCAAAAATGATTAAGAGTCTCCTAGAAAAATTTTGCTGAAAAAATGATGCTCCACTCTCTCTCTTTTTTCTCGACCTTTTCCCCACAGATTACCTTTTTTTTTAGAAACTTTTTGCTGGACTTCTGTTCACTTCAAAAGAAGAGGTCTACACGAAGCTTTTCTTCAAAGCAAAAAGTCCAATGAATTTTAAAAAAAAATAATAATAAATTAAAATAAAAAAAGACCACAAGAAGCCATGGGAAAGGTGAAATTTAAAAGAATGGTGACTTTGATGAGTAAATATATATATATTTGATTTGTAAACCTACCTCCTAGTGATTGCACCCTGGGCAACTTTCAAAACGCCTAAATGGACTACAATTTTCAGCCGGATCGTTCGGTTGGCATGCGTGTATAGACTGCTGGTAGCTTGTCTCAATAAAAAAGAATTGATCTAATGAACACATTGGGATTTTCGACCAACCAAATTGTCTTCTGTGACGGCAGAACTAACAAACCTAGCTGATCTCCATTGTTGCTTGGCACTTCATGGTGAATCGGAGACGGCGAGATACCGGCAAAGCTAGAGAACTCTTGGGCAATGACTTGGTCAACTTTGTTGAACTTTTTTTGCATACTTTTTCTTTTGTATTTTCCCCCTTTTTATATTGCATTGCCATTGAAAAAAATAAAAAATAAAAATATTTGATACTGTTTTCGATTTTATATCAATTAGTAAAACGGACTGAGATTACGTTATAACCTGATGCTTTATTAAAAAAATTCTTAGTACAGTTTTTAGTTTTCAGATTTTTCTTATGTGAGATTAAACCCTGGAATATGATCCGGTTTTAGTTAAAAAAAAATAAACGTTAATAAAATATTTCTTTTCATTTTATTGTAGACCTTAAAAACAAAATGCTGTTTAATAATGTGCTAGTCTGGATACAGGATCCTTATCTATGTATTTTTTTTTTTAATTATTATTATTTACTCTGGGGGCCTGATGGCCGAATGGCTAGCGCTCTGGCGTTCGGTACCACAGGTATCGGGTTCAAATCCCGGCTTTGCCCATGGGTGTTGTAGTGGTTCGGAATCCGCTTTAAGCCGTAGGTCCGGTCCCATAGGATCGTAGAGCGCTGCGGGGCATTGTTACCCGCGTCCGTGGCTTGCCATCAAGTTGCACGCACCCCCCTGGGTCAATAATGTAAAGTGAGTAACATCGATGGTGCAGCCCTTATGGCGAAAGATCACAGTCTATTTGCCAGCCGCATTAGAAGGAAAAAAAAATATTTACTCTATGATATTTATTAACCAAAACATAATCCATTTTAAAATCGCGCTAACAAGATTCATGTCGTTGTTGCTAAATAATACATTCAAATATGCAAACCGCCGTCGATCAATACCTAATTGTAAACAAACAGTTTTAGGAATGATTATAAAAATTGTTTACAGTTGCGCTTGGTTACTTCAAACATCAAACGAATTCTAAAACTCTTTTGTATTAATATAATATCACCGGCATCAACTTATTTATTTACTGTATTGTTTTTTTTTTACAATGTATAAAGAAACAAAATAAATATATGTTAAATAATTTTCCGAATTTTATGCCACCCATAACCGGTTACAGGGTGTATAAGCATTCTGCAATTTTCACAAGTCTGTTAATCTCTGCTTTACCTCTTTTATACTAGTTTTTTTTTTTGTTGTTGTTGTTGTCCTAATGCAGCTGGCAGATACTAGACAATTGTCTTTGATGACTCAGGCAAACGCTGTACAGACGTTACTTCACTTAGTACTGCCTAGGATGTGCGTGTAGCTTGAAAGATAAGCCACGGACGCGGAGTAATAATACCTCCGCAAAGCTCTACGATCATGTTAGACCGGGACTTACGGTTTAAAGTGGATTCCGAACCACTACAAACATTCATGGCACGCCGCCGAAACCTATAAAACCTACCAGAGTGCTAGCCACTCGGCCATTCAGGCCCCCCATTATACTAGCATATTATTAACTATTATAAACTCTATAAAACAGTTTCTGAAAAACTCTGGAAAAAGAAGTTTTCAATTAGTTTAAAAATATAATCTTCATGATTGTAGATGATCTGGACCATCGCCAATAATTTATAGAGAAATTCCAGTATAACTTTGATAAAAGCAAATCTATACATACATGTATATATATAATTCATGTACTACATAATAATTCACGTATTCAAATATTAACATGAAGATAATGGCACCTTTAGTAACAGACCAGTTTACAACAATGAAAATTTGTTTCAGAATAGCGGATGAACGATGAAATAATTGAATTGTATAACAGAATAGCAGATGCACAGAAAAATGAAGCAATTACGTAAAAAAAAAAATATTACTTTTATTTGTACATAAGGAAGAAAGAAAATGTAAACAAACCATTCTGTTTTAAAAAGTTTGACGCGTTGTCATTCGAAAAATACTTTTCGGATAATAATGAAAAAGAATTATATTAAAATTATTCTGTTTCTACTGTTACGTTCTGTTCTGATGGTCGAATGACTAGCGTTTTGCTGTTCGGTGCCTCAGGTTTTTCAGGTTCAAGTCCCGGAGGTGCCATAGATGTTTGTAGTTGTTTGAAATCCATTTTAAAGCTTAGGTTCCGGTATAATATGACTACTACTACACACAACCACATTACTGTGGTCACATTACTAAGTCACTCTAGGTTCCGTAGAGCTCTTTACAGTCAAATGAGACCGAGACCTACGGTTTAAAGTGGATTCCGAACCACTACAAGCATCCATAGCACCACCGGAGGAACCCCAAACTTGTGGAACCGAACGCCAGAGCGCTAAGCCATTCGGCCATTAGGCCCCGGTCTAATATGACTATAGAGGGTTTGGCGTAAGGTTGACAACCTTACCCTGTAAAAAGAAAAAAAAAACATTTGTCTCGAAATCTGCCAGTAAGGTAGACGGTCTTGGCCCATCACGGGACTGTTGCGCCAATGAAACAGAAAACTAAATTTAAATGTCATATTCGCTACAATATAATGTTAACAATAATAATATGAGCGGTACGATGGATAACGAGTTATACTTTCCGAAAATAACGGACATTAAAACCTTATAAATAATACCGAGCTGAAAGCTTTCGTGTTTGTGCTGTGGATAAGCAATAAATTCATAAGCAGAAAAGTCCGAGAGCGAGCGAAATGCGAACCCTCTCTCAGATAGTAGTACCCTTGGAAAGCGAATGCCTACTACAAATTTTTGTGACAAAGTGTGAGTTCAGTGACCAGAGCCCTAAGTAATTCTGAACTTGCTACGTTATATTGTGGCAAAGGGCCGCTTTTAAATTGCCTGTCATTGAGAAACAATAAGCCAACTAATAACACAATTTTTTCCCCCGCCACTTCATTCATCTATAAATAGATCCACTTATTTTATATGAAGATGACATGTCATGGCATTTGATAGATCGGTTTTGCAGATTATTATTCAATAGAATCTAATAAACAAAGATACAATCTGTTTAGCTCCCCTTCAGACCTTTGTCTTTCCACTTTATTTTTTATTGTATCCGTTCTTTTTATTTTTTTATTTATTTATTTTTGTATTGCAAGTCTTGTCAAGTTTGAATTGTATTATATGAAGGACTGAACTGTAGCTTTAGTTTTAACTGTAGAGTGAAATATTATCCATTTTTATGGATAATATTAGTTCCTACTGAGTCATTCTTTTGGTACAATAGCCCAAGTATAGAAGCTATTAAATCTCGCATAAGTTTATTATAGTCCCATGTATAAGTTTACTTAAACAGCGAACGAATCCATATCTATCTGAGGATTTTGTATTTCACTTATATATCATGAACAAGCCCACCAACAGGTGATAAAAGGAAAAGCATTGCTTTCTGAGAAGACTTTTAGGAGTAACTGCCCCGCATTTGTGTGGTTAAGTGCCACGATTATACACGATTGTACCTAGTCACGTTTCTGATAGCAGTGATTGCACTGAGGCTGACAGTGGCTGAGAATCTGAGCTTTCCTACATGTTTAAGTCTGGTGAACACGATATATCTTATGCACGCTATAAAACTAGTGAACGCGATATATCTCAAGCTATAAGTCTGATGAACGTGATATATCTCATCTCTATAAGGCTGGTAAACGTGATATATCTCATCCACTCTATAACGTTGGTGAACGCGATATATCATGCACTGTTTGGTGAATGCGATATATGTCATGCATTCTATAAGACTGGTGAATGCAATATATCTCATGCACGATATAATTTTGGCCATCCAGTTTCACTTTTATATTTTTATTTTGTTATTGAAAAGGAATGTCAGGTTGTGAGATCCTTACTTAAAAAAAAACGATAGAATTTAACTGTTAAATATAGTATATTCTAAAGAATCACGGAACGATTTGGAATAATATTATAACATTACTTTTAATTTTCAAATAATTCTTAATATTTTTATTGAACAAAAGGCAATCGTGTTTTGTATTTGTTCGTGACCATACATGAATTTTAAGTAATGAAAAAGCTGATTGGCTCGCTAAAGACGCCATCAAACGGGACACTGAAATTAATGTAAAATGTATCAAAATCTTATTATAAAAGACATTCTAATTCAAAAACTAATAATCTGTGGAATAAATTATATATAAATCATCCAATGTCTCTATCACAAAATACTTTCCTCTATTCACTAAAGCCACCACGCTCTTATATCGATTTCAGAATTGTTCAATTTATGACTGAATAGGATAATTTTTTATTTTTATTTAAACAGATTTAAACATATTGTTCAACTGATATTTGCGTCTGTAATGTAACTGAAGTGTATAATATTGATCACAATCTTTTAACTGCTCTTTAACATCCTACAAAATGTTTAAGGAAAGAACTGACACTTCAAAAGGTCAAATGGTCACTAAACTTTTGTCAACTTGTTAATAAGAAGTTTGCTTTTACATTTGTTTAAATCTTTCCCCCTCCCCTCTCTCATTTTATTTTTTGTTATAGTGTTAAGTCTTCTTTTAAATTTATCATTTATTAGATGTTGTCCCTGATTTGTGTCTACTACTTATGCAAACCTTATGTGATACTGTTATCTTTGAACCTTATTGCATGTGAAATATATATATATATTTCAAATACAGAATACTGCAAAGTATGTATGTATGGGTATGTATGTATGTATATATATATATATACATATGTATATATACATATATAGCATATATATACGTGTATATTACATATATATGTATATATATATATATATATATATATATATATATATATATATATATATATATATATATATATATATATATATATATATATATATATATATACATATACATACATACATATATACATATACACATATAGATATATATATATATATATATATATATATATATATATATATATATATACATATACATACATATACACATGTGTACATACATACATGCACATGTGTGTGTGCATTTATGTATGTATGTATATATATGTATAATTATATTAAATCCATTCTTTAGCATTTTCAGTATGTCTATTGTTAACATTATCTCAAAGCAAATTAAGCTAAATTTATTAAACATTTTCACTAAATTACTGCATTATTTGATAGTATCAATAGCAACTAAGCAATTGCGAAGGGCTTCATTTTTTATGTAAATTTTATGATAATCTTAGTGGTTATTTTGATAGGAAGGTAAAAATACGTGTTTGTTACTTATGCCCCTCTCCACTGCTTGATGAGCGTAAAAAAATACTGAAAATTATATATTATTACCGAAAAGTCTCATCTGAGATTGATACATCTGCGATTAACTTTTACAGTAATTGAGTAAAAATTTTCACCATAAAAGTTCAAGTTTGTTATTAAGAAAAAGGAAATGTTTTAAAATTTACATGATTTAAAACAATTTGATGAGGAACTCGTGTGAGTAATACAAAAGACTAAAAATTGAAGGAAGTTTTCTTCCATTAGGATGTCAAGGTAAACACGGAATTTCCCCTGCGTTTTGAGGGCCGTGACTCTTCACATCCTTGAGGCACGTCTAAAAAGGTGGATGACGAATTATCTTTTTCAAGTTTTCTAAAAAGCTGTCGTCATTTTTTGAAAAAACAACAACTTTTCATTGATTATTCGCGGGCATTTCCTGGTGAATCGTTCATTTTGAATTGGTGTAAAATAGGTAGCGTCTTTTGGAAGTGTTCTTGTAGAACTCATTGGCTTTTTAAAAAAAAAAAAAAAAAAAAGAAAGGAAATGTAATCTTGCTTCATCGCGGTCATGGTAACGTGGTAGAATATTGGTTTTATCAATGTTATTGAATTTTTCTTTTTGTGATATTTTGATGTCCCTTAAAGTAGGACCTTGTGAACTCTTGGAAATGACCTAAATAAATAAATAATCTTTTAACCAAAAAAAAAAAAATAATAAACCCCTAAATAAATAGACTTTTAAACCTTGTTTTGACTCACAAGTTTGTAAATTCAAACATGATTCATCCAATTAGAAAAAGGTTAAAGTTCTGGTAAAAATAATCGAAATATACTAAAAATTTTTTTCGTTTTGAATAATTATTTAATATTTAATTTAGAAATACAAAAAAAAAAGGAGTTTTTCAGGTCACGTTTTTAATTTTATAAATAATTATCTTCCAGTAACTTAAACTCGTAGTTTGTTCCATTTCTATTTAATGATACCATTTCTATGATACCAACAATCATTTCTATTTAATGATACCATTTCTATGATACCAACAACCATTTCTATTTAATGATACCATTTCTATGATACCAACAACCATTTCTATTTAATGATATCATTTCTATAATACCAACAACCATTTCTATTTAATGATATCATTTCTATGATACCAACAACCATTTCTATTTAATGATACCATTTCTATGATACCAACAACCATTTCTATTTAATGATACCATTTCTATGATACCAACAACCATTTCTATTTCATTGGTACCATTTCTATGATACCAACAACCATTTCTATTTAATGATACCATTTCTATGATACCAACAACCATTTCTATTTCATTGGTACCATTTCCATTTAATTTCTTTGTCTTGGCTTTTTGTTTTTAATTAGGTGAAAAAATTTTTTTTTCCTGAATTCTGAATGTTCGAGAAATAAAAAATTGTTTAAAATTTAAGATAATTAATAAAATAATAAAACAAATTAGATTCTTTTTAAAATATTTCGATACTATTGGGAAGTTTATACTTATTGTCGAAAAGTGTTCTAAAGATATTCTTTAAACGTCACAAAATTTTTCTAACTTTTTCATTGGCGCAACAGCCCCACTGAAAACTATGCGCCCTATGTTTTCATTCATATTAGACCAGGACATACGGTTTAAAGTGGATTCCGAACCAGTACAAACATCCTTGGCACCGCTGGGAGTCGAGAACCCGAAACCTGTGACATAGAAGAGCACCAGTCACTCGGCCATCAGGCCCATTTTTCCATAAACAGAACAGTAAAGGATATGTCCCAGAATAAGTTCTATTCGTTCTGCAATTTCTTTAAAAAAAAAAATACCTAAAATCTTTTGTATTCAAATATGAAAATTACGACATTGTTAATTTATTAATTCAAGTATAAAAATTACGAAGAAGATATAGGTACGCATTGAAACTACATATTTGGGATTTTCATATTTTAAAAGTGACGAGTTCTCAAATGTCTTATAATTTTGGGAATTTCTATGTTTTTATTGATTTTACACTCCAAGAAAAGTTCTTGCAGTCTCACTGCGATATTTATATCTTTGAGGTTGTTAAGATTAATTAAGTCAGCAGTCATCTTATCTCTTCAGCCAGTTTTTCACGTGTTTCGTTTCTAGTATTATTACCACATTCAGGTGCCCATTGTAAAATGCATATCTGCTATAGCCTATTAAATTTTTCCAAGTTAAATTTTGAATGTCAAAGCATTCTTAGATTCAAAGTATGTCAATGAATCCACTAGTATTACATACCACCTACCAGTTTGTTTCATTTCTCCGTTTCTATGATACCTTTTGTATTTCAATAATACAAATTCTGTGTTACCAACTACCAGTTTGATTCAGTTCCATGATACCAACTATCAGTTTGTTTCATTTCTATGATGCCAACTAGAAATGAAACAAATTGGTAATTGGTTATATATAACCAATTACCAATTTGTATATATAATAATATAATTGGTTATATATAACCAATTGGTTAATATAAATAATTGGTTATATATAACCAATTACCAGTTTATTTCATATTGTTACACCAGTTTATTTCATTTCTATGATACCTTTTCTATTTTAGTGATACCATTTCTATGATACCAACTACCAGTTTGTTTCATTTCTATGATACCTTTTCTATTTTAGTGATACCATTTCTATGATACCAACTACCAGTTTGTTTCATTTCTACGATACCTTTTCTATTTTAGTGATTTCTTATGATACCAACTACCAGTTTGTTTCATTTCTATGATACCTTTTCTATTTTAGTGATACCATTTCTATGATACCAACTACCAGTTTGTTTCATTTCTATGATACCATTTCTATTTTAGTGATACCATTTCTATGATACCAACTACCAGTTTGTTTCATTTCTATGATACCAACTACCAGTTTGTTTCATTTCTATGATACCTTTTCTATTTTAGTGATACCATTTTTATGATACCAACTACCAGTTTGTTTCATTTCTACGATACCTTTTCTATTTTAGTGATACCATTTCTATGATACCAACTACCAGTTTGTTTCATTTTATGATACCTTTTCTATTTTAGTGATACCATTTCTATGATTACCAACTACCAGTTTGTTTCATTTCTATGATACCTTTTCTATTTTAGTGATACCATTTCTATGATACCAACTACCAGTTTGTTTCATTTCTATAATAATTTAATTTTAGCAATTTTTAGTTAAATTTTTAAATGTCAAAATGTTTTTAGACAAAATAAGAAATTAAATCATTATCATTATCTACATATATTATTACAGTGTATACTTTTAAAGCCAGTGTACCAGTTTTTAGTTCGCTTTTAAAATGGAAAACTTGTTGGAAACCGTTTTTTATTTATTCTTATTGTGCCATTTAATACAATGAGATGAATGCCATCATATCATTGTTTTGCACATTCCTCCAAGAATGGTTACACCCAAATGACCCTTTTATCTTTACTTCTAAGAGGGTTAACTCTTTTTGAAATTCTTCTGCTTTGATAAAATTGCTCAGAATAAGGTTGTATAATATTAGGTATTTATTATGGTATTTTGTGGAATATTAGCCGAACAAATTATTCTTTCAGTCTTACTTGTGTTTTGTGTTCAAAACCCAAAATGCAGTTGTGAGCTATAAGTAATATTGTAGATGTTTTTTTGTTGCTGGTACAAGAAATATGTTAAATATTTTGACTTCAGTAGTGAATTTAAGCAGTAATTGTAGCATTTTTGGCTTCGAATGTTGGGTATTTTGACTTGAAGTTATTTGTCAACATCAGATTCAGCGGGAATGCTACATGCTATATACATTTGCATGAATGCGATATTCATTTCATGCGATTTCAGCATGAATGCTACATACATTTTTTTTCATATGCACTGAGCTGTTACAATTTGGAACGAACATCCCTAAAGGTGGTTCCAACCTTTCTCCCCCTTAATCGTGCCCATTCCAACCTTAAAAGTTGGAACCTTCGTTTTTGTCGTTTGTAGGGTGATTGCGTAAATCCAATACACTGTCCATCAGACAGCTTCAGGCCATAAGTAATTGTAGTAAAATAATTAAAAGAAATTCTATGTGAAGAATACTGCTTTAATAAATTATTAGACTATTCGTTTTACACTAAAAATAATGATGAGGTTGGTAAATGTTTACCAAATATTTATATTAATATCTCTACTGATTTATGTAAGTCCTTTCGTGAATCTTGGAGATTAATCTAAAGCTTACCTTAATTATTACCTTGCTCTTAAAAATATCTACTAGTTTACATATTAACTGTGTTTAACATTTATATGTAAACTAGAACGTTGTAATAACCTCATTATATGTAAAGTAATATATTATTATATGTAACTTATATTAAACTTTGTGGGGTAATTTTACCGCAAACCCAAAACATTATCCATCAAACAGCTTCAAGCTGTGAGGCCATTGTAGTAAAATGATTAAAATAGATTTTATGTGAAGTATACTGCTTTTAACAAATTATTAGAGTATTCATTTTAAACAAAAAAAATAATCATGAGATTGATAAATAATTACCAGTTATTTATGGTAATTCTCTTCTTATTTTTGCCAGCCCATTCGAGGAAAATTGAATCTTGAGCTTAATTTAAGCTTATCTTAATGATTACATTGCTTAGAAATACCTTCTAGCTTGCATATTAACCGTGCTTATCGTTTATATATAAACTAGAACGTTATTATATCTAACGTTATATTAATTTTTGTTGGGGTAATTTTCGTAAACTTAAAACACTTTCCATCAGGTAGCTTCAGGCCATAAGTAATTGTAGTAAAATAATTAAAAGATTCTATGTGAAGAATATTGCTTTAACAAATTATTAGACTATTCATTTTATACAAAAAGAATAATCATGAGGTTGGTAAATGATTACCAATTATTTTGTGGTAATTCTCTACTGATTTTTGTAAGTCCATTCGAGAAAAAAAAGAATATTGAAGCTTAATTTAAGCTTACCTTAATGATTATCTTGCTCTTATCTTCTTTTTAAATATTAACAACGTTTAATGTTTATATGTAAACTAAAACGTTATATTAACGTTTGTAGGGGGATTTCGTAAACCCAAAACACTAACTATCAGACAGATTCAGCAAATTATTAAACTATTCATTTTATACAAAAAGAATAATCATGAGGTTGATAAATGATTACCAATCATTTGTGGTAATTCTCTACTGTTTTTATGTTAGTCCATTCGTGAAAAACGAATCTTGAAGCTTAATTTACGCTTAGCGTAATGATTGCCTTGCACTTCTAGTTAATGTATTAACCGTATTTAACTCTCATTTTTTTCCATTGAAATTGATTGATGTCTAGAAATACATTCGATAATCAATAGTTATGATGCAGTTTTTTTTTTTTTTTTTTTTTTTTTTTTTTTTTTTTTTTTTTTTTTAAATAAATGTTATTTTCTGTATAATCTAATCGCAATTACTTTTAATTTTAGGTTAAAATGCGTTAGATTTTTCAATTTGAAATTTTGTGGAAAATAAATCATATAAGGAAGTAATAATCAAATTTCAGTGGTCGAAGATGATTTATCATTGCTGAAAAATTTGCTAGATGGTTAAATAATTTATCAGTTAATCATTGCTCTTAAAATAAAACCAGTCGCTGATTTGATTGATTATGGTGCTATGCGAATAAAAGGACACCAAAAAATAAAATGACTACGGAATTATTTTTGATATTTTTATTTAAAAATTTGCAATAACTGATGAAAATTGATTGTCAAAAAAAAATATATATATAAAATCATTCAAAATAAAACTGAAAGCATTTAGGAATTTCAATTTATCATGTGTGAAAATATTCTATATTTTATATCATCAATGGATTGTATTATATAACGAAGTAAATATATAATAGAGAGTTTTTGCATACCACCGTATTTTTATAATACGGAAAGTTTGCCAGAAAGTTTGCCAAATTCCAAGGGCCCGTATTTTGCGATTTGGTCAAAAGTCTCATTTATATTTAATAATTGCATAAATATTTTAATTATGTAACAAAACTTATGGCATCTTTTTTAATATGTTAATTCTCAGTAGCAATGATGGTATTTTTTGCTTTTCAATTGGTTCAATTCACACTATTTCATTTTAAGCCATTTTTTTGCTTATTTCGGGTATTCTATGATTTCAATGAATTGGGAAAATTTATCATTTATGCATTTTTTTTTTCCTGCATTTTAACTTTTTGCAACTTAAAAAGTAGGTTGAAAGATAAAAATATTTCACAAACATATTAAAAAACAAATCAATATTTAATTTTTTCAATCTGATTTTTGATTCCTAGCTGGAACTAACTTCAAGGATATGTATTTGCAAAAGCTCATATGATATTTGAGTGAAACAATTAAATTGCGAGGTCTTGCATTCTCTGAAGTTATAGCCGTGGAACAATTCAAAATGAAATACAAAACACGTGACTTGACATTGACCAATCGTCGTAGCAACATTTCATTTCAATTTAAAATATCACAACTAAAATCACGTGTCAAATGAGTATTTATTTTTAAATGAAAACGTCTCGCGGTGCACTAGGAAATTAATTTGTTTTAAATGAAAACTTCTCGTGGTTCACTAGAAAATTAATCTTTTGAAACAAAATTTCTCGTTGTGCACTAGACAATTAATCCTTTTAAATCTAAATTTCTCGTGATGCACTAGTAAATTAATCTTTTTAAATCAAAAGTTTTCGTGATTCACTAGGAAATGAATCCTTTTAAATCAAAATTTCTCGTTATGAACTAGGAAATTAATATTTTGCAACCATAATTTCTCGCGGTGCACTAGGAAATTAATCTTTTTAAATGAAAATTTATATTCTTATTTTTTTTTCCTACGCATTTATTTATTTATTTTTTTATTTTTTATTTTTATTATTTTTTTTTTTGGACACCTCAGGGGTCACACTAGAATAACATTATGTTCACACATGATAAGAATAAAAAAATTCATTTTATTAAAATGTCATATTTTTATTGTGTTAAAATTAATTGTATTTAGTTTTTAATCAGACATACATTTCTTTCATGCTTATAATAATACAAATGTATCTTTTAACTTTGCCAAATTAAGTGCCTGATTAGATTTGTCTGACTCGTGGCCAGTGATGTCGTTCGCCTTTGACATGCAGAATTGTTCAAATTCAAATAATGACAATATTACAGCCGCTGCTTTTAGAAATCAGGAGATTCTATTGCTAACAGCCTGTCTATAATCACCAATGAATAACATTCTCCTTCTCATTGTTTAGGTAGTGAGGAATATCCGATTAAATGCCTGGCTTTATTAATTGTGCTAGATGGTATCGTGTTTACCTTAGAATATGGGGTAGTGCAAGAACTTGTTTAAACTAGAATTGAAAATTAAATTTTTGCACGAGATTACTCGGGGTGCTCTGGAAATCTGAAATATACCAGTATATCTGGAGTATTCCGTTAAGGTGTTAAATTTGTTCAGTTGTTACTATGACAATATTCTGGACCGATTCTCTGACTATTGCTTTTTCACTAAAAACCGAAGGCTTTATTAAACGCTTTGTAGATAAATCTAGTCATCTATTTCCTAAAATAATAATAATATTATTATTAATATTTTCAATCAATCTTCATAACAAATGACACTTCATTAAGGTTGGAATCTCTAAAAATTATGTCGTTAAGTTATGTAAGACATAGTTATAAAACGAGTCATTTCACTCCCTAAGTTGGAAATATCTGACATCATACTTGCGGTTGTGTGTATCTTTCCTTGAATGTGAAGGCCAAGATCTAAGATTGGCAAACTTCTTTGGCCGTCGACGTCTTCTCAAGACGACTTCTTCGTCTAGAATTTCTCAGTTTTTTGTGGGCCCCTTTATAGTGAGATTCTAATAGGAAAGCACTTGCGTTAATTTTATGATTATGATGATCTCTGATGTAGTTTTTAGATTATTTATTTCATATCTATAGCATTTAATATATATATATATATATATATATATATATATATATATATATATATATATATATATATATATAACTCTATAGTATGCCTTATTATATTAACTTATAATCAAAAAGATATAGTTTTTATTGCTTCTAATCTTAACATTACACATTTAGCAGGAAAAATAATGCGCAGAACTTAATTTAAATACCATATCGGGCTGTAACAAAAGTCCTATCGGTTTTTCTCTCGATATAAAATTGAAAACTTAATCTAAACTAAATTTATTTAGACATCCAACTTAATTGTCATTCTCTACGGGGACATCTTGCCGCCATCTTTTGAATGTCCTTTTTTTTAAATGATTTGGTATTATCTTGAACAAAGAATCTACTTTTATTTGAAGCTATTTTCTTTCAGTCACCCTGAGTCATGCAAAACGATTCTGCAAACTTCAAAAAATATATGGTAATATGTTGGAGCAAGGTCGATAGAATAGGGACTCTTACATCAATCTTGTCGTGTGGAGTTTGGCACTGTCATGCTGCAGCATCACTTCTTTTCTGTCTATCGAGAAATGTTGTTCTTCCTGCAAAAATGCGCAACTATTTTAGCTGTTGACAATAAAATATCTTTCTGTTGATAACGATTATTGCTCGTAATGGACAATTCCTTATCTAAACAGCCGTACACCCAAACAAATCTTCTTTTGGATGTAAACCTCTTCTGGGATTTTGGATAGGGTTTCAATGGTGGCTAAATCACTGTCATTTACGCTTATATATATATATATAAGCGTATATATATATTCATTGTTTCTGTAGATCCCCAGGGTCTGATTTCCATCGCTTTGATGACCATCGTCAAAAAATATTTTGAGTAACTCAATCGGTACACATTTGATAAAATATTCTAGAAATTTCTTTTGTCCACCACGATAAAAAGGATTTCATAAAATGGAATCTCTTTCATTTTTTGCAATACAGATAAAATATCACCGAGCAAAATTCTTTCATCTTATCAAGATATTTAGACGGGATTCACATGAGGAAGCTAATACGGAAGTGTATGAGGATACTATATGATGACCATACATATTGGCGTATGATAATATTCTTAACATTAACAATGATACTTGAATGCCAACATAGTTAAACTGCTTTATTCATGCAGATTTAATTTTTAGATATACTTTTATTTAGTGATTTAGTAGTTCATAGAATATTTTTTATTTAACTCTTTAACGGATCATCCCGATTATATCCGTATCTTATATCTTTTCAAAACACAGCAATTTAACTCGTGCAAAACTTCATTTTTAACTCTGAGCTAAAAATACTATTCTGTGCTCCTTTATATTCTGTCG
Organism: Caerostris extrusa; assembly: GCA_021605095.1. NCBI lineage: Eukaryota > Metazoa > Arthropoda > Arachnida > Araneae > Araneidae > Caerostris > Caerostris extrusa. Next base: position 152,928 of record BPLR01017466.1, read on the forward strand.
TGATACTGTATATCTTGCAATAGTCATTCAGTCTATTTTATGTTATTTTACAACACTTTGATTTGAAAGATGGGTAAGAACCTGCTTTTTGATTGCTTATTATACGCTTGTATTTACTTTCAGTCATGCTTCTCAAAACGAATCAAAGTAGAGTCATTTTTAGTGATAATAGTAGCCATCATAATTTGATCTCGAGAACTCTTGTGATGAATCAAAGGAATCTAACGTGCCATCTGAATGGTTAAATTTATACTTGGAATTTCTGTAATGAATAATAAGTAAAAGAGGAAAAATCTTTTGAGCGTAATTTTAACAATGCAAATTTTTGGTTTTAGTAAAAAAAAAAAAAAAAAAAAAAAAAAAATTGTTTTGTAACAAAACAATTTTTAAAAAATGATCTATTAAGGTGTTAATAAGTTATTTAAAAATATCCATCTCAAGTTAAGCTTTATATATCATTTCTATAAATTATTTTACTTATAACCATTGAATGATACGATACACAGTTATGTTAATCATTCCGTAGATTTCCCTTAAATAAGTATGGTGAAAACTTATGTGATACAAATCTGCTTTTCAATCGATAAATCAACATCTTTACTATCATTATGTGTTTGTCATAATATAATTGTTTTCAAACTGTATAGCTTTTTCACATTGACCCATGCTAAATTTATTGGCAAACTTATAACATTAATGCATCATTTAGTTGCATTAACGTTGTTCTCTAGGGTGTTGAAGGGGACATAACAAAAATTGCTTATTATTTGATAGAAAACCCGGAAAGATTTTAGTGGGCAGTCCAGCTGTCAATACATTTTATTGCTGTCTCCACAAGAATCTATTCAACTTTCAAATCGCTCATTCTACTAACAGGAATCGAGTCCTTGTCCTCCTCACTCTATATAACATATTCTACTACTGTCATGGTTACTGGCCAATAAAGCTAAATTATCAAACAGGCTTCATGCTTTTATTTTAATTTTAAAAAAACCATTAGCAATATCACTATTGTTATATATTGGGACTTATTTTCACATAATTCGACTTATTAATCATGATGAATATCATCTATCTATATCATTGAACTCATCTTTATTTAACTCTCAACTCATTTATTCCTTCGTGTTTCACCATTCTAAAATCCTGCATTTCATTTTAAATGCTCCTACAGTTCTTTATTTAATCATTATGATTCTGCAAAGCATAATTCCGTGACGAAATGCAATAATTACAACAAAAAAAAAAAAACACGTCGATCGCTAATCAGCAAATAAGACGACAAGGTCTATAGAAATAGGCGAATCACTCACACTCACACTGATGGCTGTTATGCAATGTTGAAAGACACCATATCGCAAACTGTACTGAAACTGCACAGACATGAAGTGTGACTTATGTATACGCTTGTACAAAGTTAATTTAAAAAAATTTTTGAACATCATTTATCGTAGTAGAGAACTGCCTGTTCATGATTTATAGTAGTTATGGGTATGAATGTTATCAGTTTTGAATTTGTTCAACTTATCTCTTCCTTGTTTTTATACCTATATATAACTATGTAGGTTATCTAAGTAGATGGGACTTCTTAGATAATAAAATCATTGGGATTTCTTTTAAGTTAACAGCCATTTGTTTTATCCTTCCATGAATAAAACTTGCGTAATAGTTCATTGTGTATCAAATGACACAAAAGAAATTGTAAACATTAGATGCTGACTTACTCTTTCTACTCTTTGTATGAAATTTGTTTTAGATTTAGTTTGAATTGATGTTTTGTAATGCATTTAAAAATTTTAGTATTAACGGTATAAACTTGGCGGTTTTTAAGTGATAACAGCTTATTTAGAATAGATTGGTGTAAAAACCGCCAAATCTGTGCTGCGGTTGGAGCGTGTGTGCTCTTTATTGGCGCAACTGTTACCGTTAATACGTAATTTCTAGATAATTATTTAAATTTGTGTATGTTTAATTTCTAGAATCAGATGCAAATGTTGTCAATGTCTCAATTTGTTTGATTCGAAACTTAAAATAAAAGAAATTAAATATCTATAAAATAGTTTTATTATTATTTCCTTTATAGATCATACGATAAGTTTGATTATTAAAAAGTCCATTTACATGCTCCTCAAATATTTTTTAGCTGATATAAAATTCAACTTCATTTCTTTTTAGCGTACAATTTATAACTTAAAAAGAAAAACATGTGTTTTTAAAATGTGTTTATTTTTTGTTTCTTCTGTGCTTTATAAATTATGCAATTAGCGCTTTCATTAAGAAAATAACATTCGTTTATTTTTTGTTTGTTATCGTAACACAGCAGGTGTTTTCTGTCTTATGATTCAGATGCCAGCTGTTGTATATTGCGACTTTTTTTTTTTTACGTAATTAAACTTTTCATCTCTTTACATAACATTGCTCTGTTGTTGTTTTTATTAAAAATGTGCATTTCATATTGTCTTGAAACATATATTAAACAAATTTTATTTTATTATAGGAATTAGGAAAAATTCAACAACCCATTTCAACGCAAGTTTCACAAGTCAGAAAAAGAAGTAGAAAGAAAACATTAACATTTTGTGAAACGGAATTTCGATCACCTAAAAGCATAATCTTCCAAACAAAAAGTGTGGTGATTTTCAAACATGCTTTAAATCAAAACATTTTCTTTTTATTTTTATCATCTTGAGAATCAAAAGTTAAATATTTTATAACAATGACGTGAAACAACTTATTCAAGTTTTAGTTTTCACTATAATTTTTTTCTTCCTTTATTTATTAATTTAAAAAGAAAAAAACTTTCCTAATCAACGAGCTTCAAAAGACTGAAACACATTTAATTTTTCTGTGTGGAAAATATTTTGATACCAAATAGAAAAACCTAACTAGGAACTTTGTTATTTTTGTCACATTTAAACCATCATCATGATCCTTAGACGTAGAAACGTAATCTTGAAAGGACTCGTTTTGATACCTGCCACTTGGATCGTGGTCACATACATCTTGGCTGTCACCTCCAATCACTCAGCCGAAGACAATCTGGTGGACAAGGCATCCCAGTCCAAGCACAAGGCGGAGCGTTCCTTGCAGCAACAACCCTTGGCACAGCATGGAGACAACTCTATCGACTCCAAGACGAAGAGCAAAGAGCCGGATTACCAGCACGATGACAGAGATGAGGGAGTGCTGAAACCTCCCAGTGAACTGGAAGGTTATGGCGAGATGGGCAAGCCTGTCAAGCTGTCCAACCTCACCGAAGAGCAACAGAAACTGGTGAAGCTTGGCTGGAAGAATAATGCTTTCAATCAGTACATCAGTGACCTGATCTCCCTGCATAGAACTTTGCCTGATCCCAGAGATAAAGAGTGAGTAGATCTAGTTTGTATTTGTTAAGCAGTTTTTGTTTATGTGCTATTATACTTAAACCTCTTTTTTTACGCGATATATAGGTTCCGAATAATTCAGTGTAAAAAAAAAAAAAAAAAAAACATCAAATATATATACAGAGATTGAGAGAACGTAGATATCTAGGAAGGTTCTGATGACTGAGTGACTAGCTCTCTGGCGCTTGGGGGCCACATGTTTGGATTTGTGTCCTGCCGTGACAAGGTTGTTTTTAGTGGTTTGGAATCCTCTTTAAACCGTAGATAAACTAATATGCCTGTAGGGCGTAGGGCTGACAAACTTACCCCTTGGACAAAAACATCTCGAACCTAATTCAGTGTTAAAAGAACCACTTGTATATATATAGAGAGAGAACCTAGATGTCTAGGAAGAGCCTGGTGGCTGTGTGACAGCCATCTGGCGCTCAGTGCCACAGGTTTCGAATTCGAGTCCCGCCGTGACAAGAATGTTTGTAGGGGTTCGGAATCCACTTTAAACTGTAGGTAACTGTCTAATATGACTGGCGGATTTAAGCTGACAACTCTATCCTGCGAAAAGAAAACATCTCCTGTCGCGAAATCTGCCAGTAGGTAGGCGGCCTTGGCCCACCTTGTTGCTGTTGCGTCAATGAAGAAGAAAACATTTAGGAAGTATTGGTTGGAATAAAGAGAAGAGTGTTATTTTTAATAAGTCGGGTGTCAGAATGAGGAATTGGTATAAAAATCCGACTCTTTTATAAGAATAATTTATATTTTTCCAAAGTTGCAATTCACTTGTAAGCAAGGAGGCAATTCAATTGTATTATTCAATAATACGACCACTAGCATAGACAGTGATTGCTTTACCAGCATACCAAGTAAATGTTGAGAGACTTTTGCTCAGCACTGAGGTTTATAAAACCTATCTTGGATCAACAATGAAAGATCATATAAAAACTATTTTATTTTTAAGAACAAATAGCATTTAATGAATTACAAATATATATCATCTCTGTGATTAAAAGGTATAATTTTTGTACTTGTCTTCAGCTATTCTGTTCAGCTCTATGGTGGGCCATCTGCCTACTGGAAGAATTCGAGTGTGTAGAAGGAAGCATGGTTACAAAATCATTTTTTTTACAAATAAGTTTCCCCTAGCTGTTATTAAATAATATTTAATTAATTAACAATTTTAAACAAAAGAGTTTAAATAGGGTATATAAAGTTTTATCGCTATTATAGTTCTTTTTTATTTATTAAAATAGGGTCATAAGCGCGATATTTTGAAAGAATGCAAATGTTAAAAAGAAAAATATATATTACATTTCTCTCCCCCAATACGCGCTCATTTTAAAAATACATGTTTCTAGATTTTTTGTTCAGAGGAATGTCTATATATATTATCAAAGTAATATTTCCTATAATTTAAAGTCGTTTAGTTTTTGTATCTGCGAAATTGTTTTAATGTAATGAGTAGAAATACCGTGTAGTTAATAATATGCTGTCATTATTTTTATACCTAAGTATGCAGTTTGGTTTTTAAAAAAAATGGGCAAAATTGCACTTCCTGCCATGATGTTATTTTATTGGGGCTACTCGTCAGACTTAAATGAACAAAATTTTGATATTGTAGTAAACATTTACAAATTATATGTGGAGTTCTTAGAAATAAATCCCAATTATTTTTCTCTGTCTTTAATAATGACAATATGAAGGCGATAATAATATGTTTTGGTAGCAATGCAATCATTATTCTTCTTATCCTCTAATTAGCATTCAATTCCAAGTAGCGAGTAGGTACGACATACTTTTAAATAACAATTTTCTAAAATTCCGTGTTAGAGCAGGAACTTTGTCTTACAATTATTTTCCGGTGATACCGAGAATACAGTTTCCAAAATTTCATGTTAAAAACATGTTTACGTTATGTAATTCTTTTAGAAATTATTGTTTTCGTTTTTAAAAATGGATGCATCTCCCTCTGCCGAAATTATTTTTTTAAAGATTGCTAATGGATGAAATATTTTAATAAATGATCTAATAACATTTTCATGTGCATTAAAAGTGGGAAAAAATGTAATAATTTTTTTTTTTTTTTTTTTACAAAAAATGAAATTTTAGGACAGATATTAAATTGTTATTCTTTATTTGTGCCCTAAGAAGAGGTTCTACCCCTTGTAAACTTCGCCTTAGGTTCGAGAATGACGACATTATAAGCCATTAAGAACTGCTTTTCCTAAAAGCGAGCGCTCTGGCCTTTGGTACCACTGGCTTCAGGTTCGAATCCTGGCGGTGGCATGGATATTTGTGAGTGATTCGGAATCCAAATTAAACTGTAGGTCCTGGTCTCATTAGCCCAAAGTGTGCAAAAAAATGTCCGTAGAACGACAAATTAAATCTGTTGATTAAATTTAAATGCACTAAATTAATTAATTAATTAATGCGTTTTATATTTAAGCTGCCATCCTGGTACAGTGATTACAGTTATTGCACTTTTAAATTGAAAAAAAAAAGCTAATGGGAATTCATCGCAAAAATTGTTTATGTTAGAATCGTTGGGCTCCCTAATTTGGAGGGTGGAATTAAAGCCTCCGTGTCTCTGCAGGGGATAAGCCAATAAATCTGTAATGTGAATGCCATTGCGTTTGACTCGGTCAGGAGAGTGCTAAATTTTAGATACCACCATCACGAAGTTTGTTCCAAATTATGACGTGAGTATAACGTTATCCCAAATGTGTGTCCGTGTTGCACACTGAGTAACGCTCAATCTGTTGCGTTAAAAAGTCCAAGAGCATTTATTTACAACATCTTTCGATCGTTTTTAAAAAAAATTTATAAACTAACCAAAAGTGAGTTAAGTGTTCAGACATTATATTTCTCGAAAATAATGTTTGTACATATATTTTTAAAAGGAATAAATCTTCATATATACACTGAAGTGACAAAAGTCATGGGATAGCAATATGCAAATTTTCAGATGGCAGTAGCATCGCGTAGAACAGGTATAAATGCGCAGTGCTTTCGCAGAGCTTTTCATTTCTGTTCAAGTTATTCATGTGAAGAGGTTTTGACGTGATGATGACCGCACGACGGGAATTAACAGACTTGAACGCGGAATGTTAGTTGGAGCTAGACGCATGGGTCATGCCATTTCGGAAATCGTTGGGGAATTCAACATTCCCAGATCCACTGCGTCAAGAGTGTGCCGAGAGTATGAAATTTCAGGCATAACATGCCACCATGGACAGCGCAGTGGTCGACCTCCTGCACTTAACGACCGAGACCGGCGACGTCTGCAAAGAGTCGTAAATTCTAACAGACAAGCAACACTGCGTCAAATAACGGCAGAAATCAATGTGGGACGTACAAGGGACTTGTCTGTTAGAACTGTGCGGAGAAATTTGGCTTTCTTGGGCTATTCCAGCAGAAGACCGACTCGAGTGCCTTTACTGACAGAACGACATCGCTTGCAGCGACTCGTGGGCACGTGAGCATATCGGTTGGTCCCTAGATGAATGGAAAACCGTGGCCTGGTCCGATGAGTCACGATTTCAGTTGGTAAGAGCTGATGGTTGGGTTCGAGTGTGGCGCAGACCCCACGAAGCCATGGACCCAAACTGTCAGCAAGGCACTGTTCAAGCTGGTGGTGGCTCCGTAATGGTGTGGGCTGTTTTTTCATGGCATGGACTTGTTCCTCTGGTGCGACTGGACCGAACATTGACTGGAAATGCTTATGTTCAGCTACTTGGAGATCACTTGCAGCCATTCATGGACTTCATGTACCCAAACAACGATGGGATTTTTTTATGGATGACAATGCGCCATGTCACCGGGCCACAACTGTTGGCGATTGGTTTGAAGAACATTCTGGACAATTCCAACGAATGATCTGGCCACCTAGATCGCCCGACATGAATTCCATCGAGCATTTATGGGACATCATCGAGAGGTCTGTTCGTGCCCAAAAATCCTGCACCATCAACGCTTTCACAATTATGGACGTCTATCGAAACAGCATGGCTCAATATTCCTGCAGAAGACTTCCAACGACTTGTTGAGTCCATGCCACATCGAGTTGCTGCACTTCGCCGGGCGAAAGGAGGCCGACACGATATTAAGAGGTATCCCATGGCTTTTGTCACTTCAGTGTATATATATATATATTTTTTTAAGTATATCGTGTAGAACTTTCACTTATTGACAAGTGTTTTTTATTGTAGTGATCCTTTTATTTTTAAGAAGAATAAATGCTATAGAATTCTCAGTTATTGATTCTTTTTGTATGTGTAGATGCCGTGACATCAAATATCCGTCCATTTTGCCCCAGACGAGCGTCATCATCTGCTTCCACAACGAGGCCTGGAGTGTCCTCATGAGGACAGTTCACAGTGTCCTGGAGCGATCTCCTGATCACCTACTCAAGGAGATTGTCCTTGTCGATGACTTTTCGGATCAGCGTAAGGAGAACTTTCATTTTCTCTCTATCACGTTCTTTGTTTGTTCTTGTACAGTTACAGTTATACTTGTTCTTTGTATTTGTTGCCGTACTTGTTCTTGCTTTTATTAGTTTACCTTTATATCATTTTAATTAACACATAATTTAAAACACATCATAACAAGTAATATAAAAAAAAATTTAAGTCAATTCTACTTTTTTTTCACTCTATTGCAGAAAGTCCTTTATAAATAATTTTCATTCATTTTTTTAAGTTTATCTGTCGTCATCTATTGGTAGATATATGCAACTTAAATCTAAAAAAAAACCCCAAAAATGAATTAATTAAATATAATTACTGAATTAATATTTGAAAAAAACTACATTAACATCAAGTGTCGTCCACTACAAGTTCAAAAAAAAATGTATTTGAACTTGAGTGGATGAATAAAAAAAGTATTTTATGAACGATTGAAAATTTGAACAAGATATATACAGGGAGACAACTAGGCTAATAGAAGGAATTGAAAAAATTGTAATTAACCTACTGAATAATAACACATTGTCAATACATAAATAACATAGAACACATTGTTTAACATTAATATATAACACATAAATCCATTGATAAATAACACATGTTGCTTTTTTTTTAAATAAAAATTATTCTGATTAAGAAAAAAACATTAATGCGTTAAAACAAGTATACATAGAATGCCTCTGACCACATATTCTTACAAAAATTTCAAAGTAAAATACATACGAAAAGCAGCAAAATTTTTTTTATTCATTTTATCTACGTTTTGTTTATATAAACAATATATAACGAAAAAAATGTTTTATTTTAAAAATGTTATATTACATATTTAAAAAAATTATTTCTTTTAAATTAAAAAAATAAAACGCAATATTAAAAATGATTCGATAAGTAATTGAGTTTTTTTGTTTCAATTTTTTATTGAAACGGGCAAAATGATTAGTCAAATTATTTATATTCTGCAGTGATTTTTCAATATTCATGCCTGAAAATATTTATTTACAAACATATATTAAACCAAATAGAAGTATAAATTATTGATTTAGACTATTTTTCTAATGGCTTGAGTATTTACTTTTCTATCAACCATAGCCGGATTATTTCCTAAATTTAATCTTTTATGAAAATCAGAAAGCCTGTAAAAAAATAATAATAATAAAACAAAACAAAACAAAAACATTTCATAAAATTTTTTGTAAGCAAAATTGATGTAAGATTACGCTGGCTGCAGGAAAAAAAAAAAAAATAACCATAAAATAAAAATAAAAAAACCTTGCATTAACGTATTATTTGCTGCAAAACTCCTCAACAAAATATATAAAAAAGTATGCCAATACTGATAATATTTTCCTTTGAAAATAGGGATAACGCTTTATTGTATAGGTTACTATTCTAATCTAAAAAAAAGGGAGGGGGATTCTGAATGTCCTTCCAACATATCATGATAAAGATTGTGGAAAACAAATATTTACTTTTGATTAGTAAAAAATGTAAATAACACATATGCCTTTTAACATAGGATAATATCTTTCTTTTCTTTAAATTTCAACTATCACATAGTAAACTCACACAAACACTTTCGATTTGAAAAACTTTTGTCGGTGTAAAATAAATAAAACGTAGTTACACATAGAAAATCTATACTTTTTTTTTTTTTTTTAAATCAAAATAATTTTTTTTTCTTTCATTGCTTATAAAAGTTTATTTCTAAAGTGCTTTAAAACTGTTTTAAATAAAAAAAAAAAAAAAAATTTATCAAAATAATAATAATTTCATCGACTTTTTAAAAATGGTAGGAAAAAAAAAAAAAACCTATCTAGTTTTATAAAACAGATCATGTTTATCGATTTTATATGACAGTAAATATTATCCAAGTTGCAAAAATAATAATAATAATAATAATAATAAATAAATAAATAAAAAGTAAGAATATCATTTTGTTATATTCTTAATCGGATAGCATGGATTAGTAGATAAAATAATACCTTTGAATTCTGTTAAATAAATACTATCCAAAGATGTTTTGTATCGTAAATATTTTAACTACTTATACTTTTCGAATTTAATCCTCAGCAATGTTAATTTAAAGTGGAAAATTACACATAAATCAAAACATTAGAATATTGTACCATTTGTAAATTTAATGAACTAATGATTAGTAATAAATCAAACAAGAACTACTAGCTTTTTCGTAATTCTACGGTGCTAAATAACACTCGTGACTCAAATAATAGATGGTTACACTTTCAATGATTATCCATTGGAAACACAGTTTCACTATACACCGAAGTGACAAAAGTCATGGGATACAGCAATATGCAGAATTTTCAGATGGCAGTAGCATCGCGTAGAACAGGCGCGTAAATGCGCAGTGCTTTCGCAGAGCTTTCATTTCTGTTCAAGTTATTCATGTGTGAAGAGGTTTCCTCGACGTGATGACGACCGCACGACGAATTAACAGACTTTGAACGCGGAATGTTAGTTGGTGCCAGACGCATGGGTCACGCCATTTCGAAATCGTTAGGGAATTCACAACATTCCCAGATCCACTGTGTCAAGAGTGTGCCGAGACTGGCGAAATTTCAGGCATAACATCTCCACCA